>NESQ01000338.1:0-105213 GCA_003070745.1 Tuber borchii | reverse complement strand
ATTGCCCAAAAAGATTTCGAATGGAGACCCCTACATGAAGAGGCGTTTCAACAGATTAAACACCTAGCCAAAAATATCACCACCCTCCGTCCTATTGACTATAAGTCACACCACCAAATCTACCTCTTCACCGATGCTTCTAAAGTTGGAGCAGGTGCATGGATTGGCCAAGGACCTACCCCCGAAAAGGCACACCCTGCAGCATTCCATAGTCGAAAATTCGCCACTAGTCAGCTGCACTATCCTGTGCATGAGTTAGAACTCCTTGCAATTGTCGATGCTGTTCAATCATTCCACCCCATGCTCTTTGGTACCAGATTCACAGTAGTAACGGACAACAAAGCGCTATCATACTTCCTAGCTCAGACAAACCTCCCTTACCGCCAGACAAGGTGGAGAATGTTCCTCCAATCTTATGACTTCGATATTATCCACAGACCAGGGAAAGACAATGTCCTTGCAGACGCCCTCTCTAGGATATATGAGGAGCGCCATGCTAGCCCTGAAATGATCCTTGTGGACCCCACTGAGAAAAAGTCTATAAAGGAAGCCTATTCTGCCATGACCAGTAGCACCAAGCACTACCTTAATCTCGCACACACCCTCGATCCTGAAAGCGAACCATCTTTTATCTCTCCTACCCCACTCAACCCTTTCGCTATACCTCAACACATATCAATGTGGAACACTGGAGATGTCCCAATCCCAGACTCGACAGAGGAAGACAAAATCGATCACCACCCAGGTCCTTTTGAACAAGGACTGGATCAGATGGAATCCACCCTGCAACAAGGAATCGAGGCGATGCAGAGTAACAAAGCCAGCACCGAAGGCCAGCCCCATGACCCCTCCGAAACCACGGTACTCATCCAAGCAGCTCAGGCACAGCTTGCAGGACTTGCACAGAGGATTCACAGCCCTTCAAACCATATGGAACGAGCTCTACGCCTCAACGCCATCACAAACTGCTTTGGAAGAATTCATGACTCCATTACCAAATTGGAATCAATTGCCCTCGCCAGCTCAGGATACTCTGCCAGCCCACCCCCCTCCACTTCCACTCCTCCCAGAGATGAGTTGGAACGATTTCTTATGTCTACCAGACATCGATCTATGCACTGGACAGCCTGTGTGTGGGATGAATGCGAAGCACACATGGATGGAAAGGACCGCCACTACTATCCCTCAGGACCCCGTCACATCCCTTCCCCTAGCCCCTTCTACTCTGCCTCCTGTTTCATCACCCCTCACCACCCTAAGCGCAGAGCAGAAGACAAATGGGCTCTCCCTCCCGCTCTCACGAACGACAATGGACATCCAATATATCAGACTATAATCGCTACCCATGATGGACCCTCCTCGAATCATGCAGCACAGGATGATGACCTCCCGATCCCTGACGCTCCTGTTGACTACAATGACCCTTTCCCTGATGAACCATCCAGGGCCCTTGATGTTCGCGCCTTCCAGCTCACCCAGCACCTTAAAGGCAAGTGGTATTACAGTCTTCGAAAGGCTACCGCCACCGATCCTCTCTTTAATATCGTCAGCAAGAACACCAACCATCCAAGTTGGATTCTATATGATGGACTTCTTGTTAAAAGAGGGGAGGATGACAGTCGAGACTGTCCATATGTCCCCTATGAAGCTGCTTATGAAGGACAGAATATTAGGAACGAAATTATCAGAATCACCCATGAACAAATGGCACACATGGGAGCCCAGAAATGTTTCAAATACGCCTCCAGACACTTCTACTGGATGACCATGAGGAACGATTTCAAAGACTATATTCGCAGATGCCACCTTTGCCAGATGAACAAGCAACCTACAACCCTCCCTGACGGAGTTGTCACCCCTCTCCCTGTCCCCAGAGAACCATTCTCTTCGATTGCAATTGACTTTGCAGGACCTTTTCCAAGCGACAACAAGAAGGATCTAATCCTGGTTGTGTTGGATCGTTTCTCTGGATTTACCTATCTCATCCCAGTATCCCAAAACATCACTGCAGTCGAAACTGCAAACCTCCTTATTGAACGAATCTTCTCTGTCCATGGTTTCCCTACGTCTATCGTCTCTGATAGAGACCCCAAGTTTACCTCCCGCTTCTGGATGCAGTTTATGGCCAACATCAAGATTGATCTCAACATGGCTACCGCTTACCATCATCAGACAAATTGCCAAACTGAACGAAGAATCAGGACCATTCGCCAATGCCTTCGAAATTTCGTTAACCCTAAAGGCACCAAATGGACTCGCCACCTTCCCCATGTCCAAACCGCCATCAATGCTGCTCCTAGTGACAGCACTGATCTCTCACCCTTTGAGATTACCTTTGGACGCATCATAAACCTCCTCCCTAGTGTTAAGGTCATGCCTACTGCCGTTCCTTCTGCTGATGATATTGCATCTCAGATTATGAAGAACCAACAGCTTGCAAGAACCGCCCTCCAAAAGGCCAGAGCTCGCCAGACTACCACTAGCCAAAAGAGACGCAAAGAAGAACCCCCAATTACCCCAGGAAAGACCGAAGTCACCCTCAGATCCGAACCCTATGTACACAAGATAGGACGAAACCACAAACTTGTTGGACCTTGGCTTGGACCTTTCTCAGTCCTCGAAGGCCCTGACAAACATGATAACTATAAACTCAACCTCCCTCCCATCATGCAAGGAATCCACCCATGGATTCATCGCAGCCATCTTCGAATCTACCTCAGACCAAACCTTAAAGCCTTCCCAGGCCTTCCAGACCCCGCCTCTAAGGAACCAGTTACTATCGATGCATCTGGACAACAAGAATGGGAAGTTGAAAAAGTTATGAAGGATCGAATCTATCGAAGGAAACGCCAATTCCTAATCCACTGGAAAGGCTATGACGAAATCGAAGCAACATGGGAACCCCTTGACGTCCTTGAAGGAGCCAGTACCGCTCTCAGAACCTACTGGTTTGATACCTATAACGAAACCATCCCCTTCCACCTCCCTTGGACTCATAACGAATGTTGGTCAGCTTGGACAGTCCAGGAACCCGAATATCTCCCTCTATCACCAAAGCTTGACCCTGACAGATTTTGGGCCCCAATCCAAGACTCTGACTACTCCGAGACTGAAACCTGTTACTCTCTCCCCTCCCTTGAAGAAACTGAAATGGAAGCCTAACGGAATCATGTACCTTTCTTTTGTTTTATTTCTGTTAGGGGGAATGTAACGGAATCTACTATTATCTCTGCTACTCACTATACTGACGTTGGACATTGTCTATTTAGGATTCCCTAGTAACGCATATTCCTTCCTTGTACCTTCCTTATTGTTATAGTTTCCTATTGGGTAGTACCTTCCTTTACTCGCTTATTTGCACCCTTTGATGTTGTACCCAATTAGGATACCCTATGCTTTCCTACTATGTATTACTGGATTAGTACATCAGTAGCGATCCCTTGTTTGTTTGATTTCATTACTTGTTTTGTTAGTTATATCCTGTCGCTTCTATGACCTTGTTTAGGACTTAGATGTTTCGCTACTCATGTAGCTTTGTATTTTTGATATTCGCTCTTTGGACAGGATATTTGGTTTTTACTTTATTTGTATTTAAAGAGCTCGAGATCCCCTAAGGATTCGAACTCTCAAGCCTCACAGGAACGCTCTTCTTTAATATACTACAAGTTGAACGGTCACTCTATTAGTCTCTCATCTTTCTTATATCTCTTACAGAGATTCCACTCGACGCTTCCCCTCCGGTCCTTCAGTATCGCCGGATCTCCCTCTGGGAATCTCGCGATACCTAGGAGCAGGTTACAGATAGTCTGTGAGGCTACCAACCCCCTAAATCTCAGTGTACGGGTATAAGACCTAACGCGTCCTATTCAACACAACAATTTACATAGACTCCCAGCCTTCACAACGCCGGACATATATTTCAATTGTCATACATCCTGATTCCTATCTTACCCAATGCTCGCTAATGGTCCAGTATCCCACCATGCATTCGAATTCACGGAGTCAGCCAACTACCCGAGTGGGCAATCTGAACGGGCGTAGGCGCGAAGTTGTACCCGACACCATGGGATCCAGTCAGCCAACTGCCCGAGTAGGCAATCTGAACAGGCGTAGGCGCGAACTTGTACCTGACAGCATAGGATCCAGTCAGCCAACTCCCCGAGTGGGCAATCTGAGCAGACGTAGGCACGGCGCTGTACCCGACACCATGGTATCCAGTCAGCCAACTCCCCGAGGAGGCAATCAGAACAGACGTGGACGCGACGTCGTACCGGAGGAGTCTGGATCGCGAACACAGCAGAATGAACCAGGCAGCTTGCATAGTACGCCACCGAACGACCAGTTATCAAGTCGGAATTCTTCCCCACTCCCAATTGCCGGACGTCTTGAAGGACGACCGCCAAAGCGCCCACGCAGGAGCACAATTCAGACCACCGCGTATACCGAACCTCAGATGGAGCCTGATGGACAAAGACATCTGGAACCTGTTCATCTTAGCGACGATAGTGGCGATGAGGAGTACCATGATTCAGACGACGGGGAAGAAACGGAACAAGACAAGGAACCTGATGTAGAAGTCCACGATGGCGCAGATGGCACTCTATCCGGACGACTTCGGGGGTCTCAAACGGCTGAGAGACAGGGAAACAATGACCTAAGAACCTTGCGACTTTCGACCACGTCCGGATCGCAGGATGCAACTCTTGTCCGGCGGACCCCGCGGCGCGTGTAAGGATAATTCCCGGCAGGGCCTACACCCTACCAGCGTTCCCGTCATCAAGTACAGGACGGTATTCGTGTCCACTTGGAATCCCTAGAACTACTACATCTGGTGTTAGAAAATCGAGCCCACCAACAAGCGAACTAACCACACCACAGCCCGGGCGCATCAGGCGCGTAACCAACTCACGGCTAAACACGGTGACCGGGGTAGAAGGAGAAATAGTAGTCGTGGCAAAATATCTGATGCTTCAGTACACCCTCTTTGTTGAGCCACTCCCGGACCCGGTTACTTTGACGTCAGCGGTGCACGGTGTTTGGAGCCGCGCGCAGGATGAGATTGTGGACGCCGGGAATATTGAAGCATCTGAGAAAAGTCTTGACCTTGTAAGTGCATTCGTACGTGATAAGATACAGGGTGTTTTACTAACTATCAAATATACGGCAAAAACACTCGGCTGTGGGAGGGCAATTCGTATATTATATAAAAAATTATATAAAGAAATTATATGAATTGGGAGGTGACCCGAGAGCTATCGCGCGTACGGTCGAATACCTCCTCGAAGAGGACAGGTCCATGTGTCCCTCAGATGGATATGAGGTTGGTATCATGGATTGAGAAACCCGGATTTTGGATGACTACTGACTATGAACTGGGCGTAGGAAATAACCTTCCGGTTCCTTGCGCCCCAGATTGCCGACGCAATATATGGTAAGTATTTCGAGGGCAAGAGAACGGTGGGGATCTTAAACCCGGGGTTTTTAGAGTGTATCAATGAGACGATCGTCTGCCTCACATGTGCAATACTCTGCCATACCCTGCGGGCGTGGCGAACTGGGTCACTCCTTGACCCTCCGGAGTTCAAGTCTGAGGCCGTCAGAGGTAAGAGTCTCCTGATCTCTGGGCCTTTCGTTCCGTTCGTTCAAGACATAGAGAGCTCAGAGATTCGCAAGATCTTTTCTTATGGCAGGGGAACACATGGCGGGGGTTCCCAAGGGCGACGCAAGAGTTGATGCTCTGGAATCTGCGTGAAACGATCATGGATAAGGTTAACCAAGCAAATCGAGTTCTGAAGGAGAGGCGCTAAGGCTTTGCCGACAATCATGAGGCAGTTCACGCGGAACTGGAGCGTCAGCTATCCAGCCGGAATCCGAGAAGACCCACTGCGCGAGAACCGACACCAATCAACACTAGCGCGAGGGGCCTAGTAGGACGCCTGGAGAGTCAACTTGAGCGTGAGCTACCCAGCCAGGAGTCCAGACCAGCAGCTGTGTGAGAACCGACCCCAATCAACACCGACGGCAGGGTCCTTGAAGGACACCAGGAGAGTCAAGATGGGTCGCAGGAGAGCGCCAATTCATTCGACTTTAGCCAGTCGGCCTTTGCTCGGGCGCTTCGAGGCTTTGATGCTGAGTCGGTGACTTTTGATGACTCACTAGACTTGACTCGGGAGCAGGAGCAGGAGAGCGCTGCCAACCCAGATCTAGCCAGTCGCCTTTCCCTGAACCTGGATGACTTTCAGGAAGATCAGGCAGCTGCGGGTGAGAACGTTCGCCAAAACGGCGACGAGGTCATATAGAATAAATAGATTTACTAGGCCGCGGGGTGTGAGCAGGACGTAGTGATGGGCACGATCATGCTCGATACTCGAGCATGATCGTGCCCATCGTGCCCATCGCTACAGGACGTCGAGGCGATCACAATGTAATAGTAGTAGATAAAATAAAATATGGGAACAAAGCTTAATAGAGTACCAGGGGTGCCAGTGGAGTACTAGTACTAGTGACGAAGTCGTGAACCGGCGTTTAAGATGTTGAGCAATCTCGATCGCGTCTGGAAGATAGACGTATGGATTCTCGACGGCGTCAGGAGACTTTGGCCTAGCCTCAGATGGTATCCTGCAGGCGTTCAAAGAGCACCGAGCAGCATCGGGACGTGATAGCAAAAGTAAGCTGCATCATGATGCGATTGGTCGAGAAGGTGATCGTCAGGAGGTGAGAGGCGAGGAACAGAGGCCGTCAGGATGCTGGAGGCTAGAATCTGAGGCCGTCAGGAAGGGAGAGGGGAAAATCAGAAGGGGTCGGGACGCAGGGGCAGACCATTGGATGTCTTCAGGAAGGAGAGGATGCAGGGATCAACGTCGGGATGGCGTTAGGATGAGGTGTGACAGGATGGCGACGTCCAGACGGAACGTCACACGGACGTTGCATCTAGAATCGCGGTTGACGTTTTGAGCGTCCCGAGCATCAGAAGCACAGGACGCTCAGGACGCATATTAGAATTTTTGCTGATGCTTACTTCATTCGTCTTTGCTTCTCTCTCGTTCGCTTATCGATATCGTTCTCATTGAACCTTGTTGTGGATAGGTTCATTCGTACCTGATTTGTCTTTGCTTCTCTCTCGTTTGCTTGTCGATATCATTCTCATTGAACCTTGTAAAGGGTGTGCCTTTATTCCTCAGGCCCCCTGACCCCCTTACTAACTCCTTTCTTCCCAGCTCTGGTCCCCCAGAGCTATCCTCTGAGCCCCCCTCCTCTCCTTATAGGGTGTATTATATCAGAAAAAAAAAAGTTTCCGATTTTGGGGTCGGTTTCCGTCTTCTTGTCTGGCTAATTTTTGTCGTTCGTCTTATATATCGTTCGTCGATCATTTGCCAGATGTTATCCTTTTCTTGTATTTTGACTCGATGTCCCAGTACAGGGTTCCAGTCCTTGTCCTTTGATGTCCGATTGTGTTGTTCGTCTGGTTTCCAGTTTCTTCATAGCCCCCCCTTACAGGGTTCTTTTTCCTAGGACCCATGCCATAGGGTCCTCTCCCCCGCCCAGGTACTCCCCTTGAAAGGGTTTGTAATCCTGAGTGTTTCTCTGTCCATGTCCCTTTGGTGATCGCCAGGTATTGAAAAGGGAGATGCAGTCAAATGTAATATTCCAGGTTCGCGAGAGGTGGTGCAATAGGTGACGATCAATCCATATAGTAGATGAGAACATTCTTTGGCCATTCCTACGTTGTGTACGGACAACGCTCTTCTCAAACTATGTCGATCATAAAGACGGGATATAAAGAAGTATCATTCAAGATAGTAAATAGGAAAGTACTTAGATGACTGGGTGAGGAGCTAACTACAAGTCCCAAGTCTCGCCTTTTATATCGACGCCTCCTCACATACCTAACTCTGGTGACTCATATACCTGAGTCACGCGCTCCCATGACTCTAAGCGAGTCATAGTGTGAAATCCATCAGCTGACCCCTATAAGTCAACTGCGCACCATACCAAACCATCATCGCGCTCCTAACTAGTCATGTGCCCAAAGGGGTCACATGCGCGAGACCAACGACTCACAACTATGAGTCATGTGCGAAATACATATCAAGTGACCACCCAGTGTGGTCACGCGCAAACATAAACATAAAACAATACTAACTATGGCTTCGCAAGTGCGAGTTATGTGAGAGGAAACACAAACCTACTATTCATAACCTTGAATAGTGTGAAACCCATCCCTTCACTAGTCACCGTTTGTGACACCTGTGTGGAGAGGAATATGAGACTTTCAGCCATGCTCTCCTCCGCTGCGTAGCCAAAGCTATCCCTAGAGACCGCTACCTCCAAGGTGTGCACTCGGTCGGGGCTGACTCCCCACTTTGGTCCTTAGCCCACTCTCTGCTAGGGCTCCCCTCCTATATTGACGAGACTTGCACCAACTTTCCCCCCACCATGGCTACCTATGAGATGTCGTCCCCAGTGTCTATGATTTTTCCTTCATCCCCTGGCTGTTAGGGGGTTTTTCGATTTGTCCCCTTTACGTTTGATTTGATTTCATTTATAGTTTGAGTTTGTATGAATTTTTTGATTATGGTGTTTCTTATTAGCCCGCTGTGGGTTGTTTTTACTTGTTGTGAATTCCGTATGTTGGTATTGTGACGAGTACTTGGGACGGTTTGGAGATGATAGTTTTGAGTTTTTACTTTGTTATATTGTTTTGGGATTAAGGTTTTCTTTACGCCATAGCTAGCGCTGCATGCGAGTTCTTGTACCTTAACAATGAATACATAAGATAAAAAGAAAAAGAAAAAAAAAAGAAAAAAAAGGTGAGGGTGCTGTCATCTTACGTCAAGAACCCAAAAAATCTCTCCCCCTCAGACAGCGCATCTTTCGCCATAGCAATAATAACATTCTAGCGTGACTACTTGCCCACCATGGCCAAGATCCCCTGCCTCTCTTGGTCGTCAAGTCACATGAGGATGGAGCCCAGACGGCTGAGCCTACAAACAGGAGATATTAGTTTCTCAGTCGCGATGGTTTTGGACGCTGCTATAGTGGCCACGCAAGCGGATGAGGAGGAGGAGGAATGGCTAGAGTCTGAGAGCGAGAGAAAACAGCAGGTGCCTCTAGGCAGGGGAAGGATTGTTTGAGACAATGTAAGTATCGACACCTAAATGGCTGTCAGTTAACATGATGATCAAAACAGAATAGCTAATTGACAACGTAGGAAGAGGAATCGGGAGCCAGGGGCCCCTCAACACAATAGAGAGCTATCTCATTGGAAATAGAGCAAGTCATGAGCTCTAATCTGCCTGCCCCACTGTCGCAGGAATCGACATCAGGACCTTCTGCGCCATCTACGCAAGCGCAACACCGTGACATTTGGAAACTTCTAGCGCAGATCCCCTGGCTTTTTGATTATATGACAGATAACGGGTTAGAAGCTACAGTGCGTCCAGGATTCTATGATGCCCAGGACGCCTCTCCTTCTCCCCTACCCATAATCCGCGATGAATACCAGGTCTCCCCCACCATTGCACTGATTGATGCGCAGGTTTAGACAATTCCAGAGAGAGGGACCGAACAAGCAAATCCTACGACTGAACCCCCAGCTCCCATTACATATCTGATGCCCAGGCCTTCCACGATGCCTGGTGCCGATAGTGCTCCAAGCAACACCCAATCACCATCACCCCAACTGCACCACTCAAAAAGACGCGAGGTTGGACCAAAACAATTGGGGATTTTCCTAGTTTCTCGGGGGGTTTTTTTCTGTTTTTGTTTTCCCAAACGCTAGTTCCTTACGCTAGATCTTAATTTTACTTTAGTTAGAATTTTCTGTTTGTGATTCATTAGCTGGTATGTGATAGTAAAGATATCATTAGGTGTTATTGCTTCAGCTTCTCGCTAGCAGTTCTGATCTGCTATGATAGTGGTAGTCTTTACCCATCCTTGCGTTAACATCCGAGTTTTTTTTTCCTTGATCAGTCACGCCGTGCATTCTGTCCTTAACTGGGCTGGCATCAGCGAACTAAACTAGTCAAACTCATCAGTGCATAGTTGTGAATCTAGATTTCTAGACGTTCAGTAGTGTGATTCACCATTGGGAGATTATTTTTGATAATTCTAATCCATTTTAGGGGTGGTGAGTGTCTTTCTAGAATTAGTATCGCTAACCAATACTCGTTGTGGCTAGATTTTGCTTAGCCTCCTACACTAGGGACACCCATCTTATTCAACATCAGCAAAAAAAAAATCTGTCTTTTATGCTACACGGTGAGCCATCTGGTTGAGTTTTACGTTTTGGCTAATCGCGAGTAACCTCGGTTAATCATGATGCTTCTGATTGTGTCCCCTAATGATCAGATATAAATCTTAATTTTGGCAGCAAAATATGAGCTATTTTTATCCATATCTGATAGAAATTTTGCATTACAAAGTTGTATATTATGAACTCAAATTTCTCAACTTCGGTATCTAAAAGGTGAGTGAGTTCTTAACAAAAATTGCTCATATTTTGCAGAAAACAGAATTAATATCATCTTCTTTAGTCAAACAAATGGGATTTTTAATATCGCAATCATAGAACTCACGATGTGGTAAAAGGTAAAACTCAACAACATTAGGCACAGGTGGCAGGCTGTTTTTTTAGTGATGAACCTTTTCAACTAGAGTCAGGACGATCATGATACCTGAGAGCGTTGAAATTACCATCATAATGTTGAACAAGCAGAAAACCCCTTTTTACAGGAGAATATTCTCTTTCAATACCGAGTGATAGTATGTGATTCTACCAGCCCCCCTATTAAGTTCTAGCATATAAGACGTGACGCGTCCTTTGAACATAACCACAGATTGCTCATCTTCACAGTACGAAAGATACATTCCATTATTCTATCGCCTAATTGCTATTGTGCCTAACGGTGATCTACCGTTCAGCATTGCACCATGTTTAGACAACCGCAAGGGAATTCACGCAGCCTGCTAACTCCCCGAGTAGGAAATGTGAGCGGATGTAGACTTGAAGCCTTATTCGATAGCGTACGATCAGCGAGATCGAGGTCCAGCACGCAACAAAACCAATCCAGTACCTCGCTGAGTACACTGCCGAACGGGCTGTCATCACATTTATACCATGCACGCCCAAACGCAACTGCAGTACTGGAAAGACCAGAAAAGCGTGCCTAGAGAAGGAGTGTACAGAGCACGACATATACCGATATTGAAACTAAATATGAGGCACAAGCACGAACAGAAACAGTTCGACTAAGCGATGAAAGCAGTAATGAGTACCAAAGCTCCCCCTGATCAGATCATACTGAATCAGACACTGAGCCAGATGCAGAAGAAAATGATATTCCAGAAGGTACTGGAGCAGGGCTGGGTCATCGGTCACAAACAGTGGACGGACAAATAAAACAATCGCGTATGGACTGTGCGAGTTTCGACCACCTCCCGATCACAGGAGGTAGCACTCGTTAGACAGATACCAGCAGCTCATGGACCTATAATGCCCGGTTGAGCATATACTCTGCTAGTACTCCTGTCATCCAGTGTAGCGCGATATTCAACCCCACTAGCGACTCACAGTGCCACTACGTCGGGAGTTAGAAGTTCGAGTCCAGCTTGCGAATTAAGCACGCCACCCTATGAGCACATCTGGCCAAATACTCTGTCATGGCAAAATACAGCGACAGGAGCTGAGGCGGCTATAGTATCGCACACCAAAGCTCTCATTCACTGGTACATCCTGTTTGTTGACCCACAGCCAGACCCAGTTATTTTGACGTCTCAGGTGTACTGTGTTCGGCTTGAGGCGCTCTATCATATGTCCGATACAGGGAATATAGAAGCATCGGAGGAAAATATAAAAATAGTAACTGGAAACAGATACACAGGGATGACGCCCCCCTGATATTCGGGTGTAGTACTAATTCTGAAAGATACGCAGTAGACACTCTGGGGGAATATCTCAGTTTGTCTCCCACGTAAAAGATAATATCGGAAAATTATACGAGCTCCTGGAAGATCCCACGGCTATTGCGCTTAGGATGGACTACCTGCTGGAAAAGAATAGAATTATGTGCTCCCCAAACGGATATGAGGTTGGTGTGTACTAGTTGGCAAGCCTTCTTCAAATAACTAACAAGTATTAAACTCCGCCCAGAAATTGAATTTGCAATTGGCGGCACCCCAGATTCCTGACGCCATATGGGGTAAGTATTTCAGAGGTAAGAAAATGGGTGGGAGTGTCAAACCAGAATTTCTTGGGCGTATCAACGGCACAATAATTTGCTTAACGTATGCAATTCTCTGTCATACCCTACGAGCATGGGAGACAGAAGTCTATAAGGAAACATGCGATTTCAAGCCTGACGCGGTGGGAGGTCAGCCAGAACCCCACCCCATCTCATGTTCTCCAGACACTAACATGATCCAAACCACTAAAGACCTTTTTACCCGGCAAACTCAGATGTGGACCGATTGCCCAGAGCGGATACATCTGATAATTCTAGAAACTATTCTTGGTACCATCTGAGCAAAGATAAAGAAGGAGTACGGCGTGCAACCTGATCACTATCAAGGGTATACCGACGATTGGGCAGCGGTAGCCGCCGAGCTGCAGAGTCAGGCATCCCGGCAGAGTAGGCGACTGCTAGCCCCCCAAAGTCAAACTTCCAACGATTGGGCAGCTGGAGCCGCCGAGCTGCAGAGTCAGCTATTCAGCCAGGCTACGCGACGGGCAGTCCAGTGAATTCAAACTCCTAGCCGCCTGCCGGTTGGGACACTAGTGGAGCCGCAGGATAGTCAAAATGATTCACAGGAGACTGACTTATTGTTTGAACCCCGTCAGACATCAGCTGCCCTGGTTGTCTGATTTCTAGATTCTGATCCGCCAAGTCCAGATGGTTCACGGGAGGTGACCCGGGGACTATCGTTGGACAGAACTGTGAGTCTTACTTTATCGCGAAGCCTCTCGCTGAGCCTTGGCGGAATAGAGCCAGCGCAAGAGAAGAGAAGTCATGGTGAACAGGGGTAAGAAGAAGAGGGGTGCGATAGGAGCGCTAGTAAGGGTAACTAAGAAAAGAAGTATGTGTCGAGTATGTGTTGAGTAGCTTAATTAATTAATACTATTTGTTTGACATTTGATATGAAAAAGCAAAGAAAAATCTGGAGTAGAATCAGTGAAGGGTAGGCGCCATAGGGGTGTCTGGGCAATGTAGATAGTGTAAACATCACGGTGTTATGTCGGAAAAGAAGAGAGGGTACGCGCGAGTCGAAAAAGTATCACAATATCACCCAGAAGCGTCCAGATAGAAAGGAAAAGGTCTAGCTACAACCAGGATGCAGAGCACGTAGAGGGTGAAATCACGATAATGGAACGCCACCAGGACAAGAGAGAACAGAATCGTGAGATCCTAATATGAGGTGTGGGAATGAGTGAAGCCCCAACGCTCAAGGTGGGGATCATGATATGAGGCATCAGAACCAGTGGAGCCCAGACGCGGAAGAAAAATATTGGATATCAAGATGGAAGATGCCAGGATCTGAAGTGATCAGAATGGAGTGGTGGATGTTGAGGCGTCACTCTGATGCGGCAGCAGATATAACAGTTGTTCGAGGGGTAATAGCAGAAAATGAGATACGGTCAGGGTGCAAGAGCAGAGCACCAGACGCTGTCAGGGCGCAAGAGCAGAGTACCAGGCGCTGTCATGGCGCAAGAGCAGAGCCACAGATGGTATAAGGGCACAGAGAGCGTAGAGGTCCGTGTTGGGATAGCATCAGGGCGCGGGACGTTAAGTGATACAAAATGAGGAAGCAACGTCAGATCGACATTGCATCCTAATTCGCGGTTGACGTTATGTGCGCCAGGTGCGCCAGATGCCCAGGGCGTATAGGGCGCAGAGTATTATTTTTGCTGATAAACCTTCAAGACAAAAAGTATGATACAGTACCTCACAGGCATCAAGTCTTATCAACGGTGTAGGTATCGATTGTAAAGTATTTAATAACCCATGGTTAGAAAGACCAATCCAAGGATTTAAGCGGAACTACTATGGGCAATAGAGCAGAAAAAGAATAGCCCTAACTTGCCCTTACCTTGTTCAAATCCTATCTTGCATTACCCCAATGAGTTACGACAATCTAGTTACCCAAGCAGCATTTACATTAGCATTCGCCAAATTTTTCCGCGTAGCATGGTACACCTATAAAGCGGCCGACCTAGGATTAGGACCAAGTTTTCAGTTAATGGTACTTGACGAAAGCTAGTATCTGGCTACGTCATAATGGAGCCTTCATGGGACTCAACCTACCTTCATCTAAAACTCATTACTTTCGCAAGAGAACTAAACTCACTATTGCAGCGGGCTATGATAGTGGATGCTCTGTACAAGAAATGAAGGTATTTCTGGCTATCAATGCAGTAATATGTATACATATTCTGGAATAGTATACAGGAGCGGAGCGAGTGGATTTCCTTTATTAGTTTTGCACTGATGATTATTTGATTTAATTATTTTAATTACAGCCTCGAGACTGCCCTGTGACTGGTCAGCTATGCGATGTTTGGTTTTGATTTACTTTGCTTTATATTTGGAATACTAGGTGCAGGAATGTGGTCATGTATTGCATTGGCACTGAGGCTGTGTTATGAGTCTTAGGGTTCAGGCAGGATTACAGAATTCTAGTGAAGGTGCACTCCCCTGGTAATGATCGTGATTGCAGGAAGCTATCGCTATGAGAACTCGTATTTGAACCCCTCTGCTAGCAAGCAGGCGAACTGTAGACTTTGACAGATACTTCGTTTAAGAATATACTTAGTTAAATGGCGATCCTCATTTTCCTCTAGCCTTTAGTCTCTTATCCTATATCTTTGGGCCTCCTGAAGCCTCTCTTAGAGCCAACAATAACAGGCCTACCACCGGTCTCTATTGATTCATCAAAATACAAGTAAACCTATTATATTTTTTCCGCCTGAGCAGGTGAATTCTAGGTCTTCAAGCATGAGGACTACCAGGTCAGATTGAGCACCCTTCCTAATATAGATAACTAGTTAGAAGCAGGGGCAGCTGGGAAATGTAGTCCCGGCTCAGGTGCAATAATCACAATTTCAGAACACAGAAGCAGAAGCACTATGAGGTCCTGTAGAACCTATGACTAGCCTCTTAGATAACAGCCAACCCCAGGTCCATCAGAACCAACCCCAGGACGGGAAGGGTCTATAGCACTACAATCAGGCAGGCTTCTACAACCAGGAGACCTTGATACTAACTCAGACGAAGAGCTTACAACAGATGAGCTCTTACAGCAAGCCGCCCAACTAGCAGCCAGACGATCTGAGCAGCAAACAGCAGAGTTAGCAGCCCCCACAGTATCAGTAGCTACAACATAGCGAACACCCCTATGCCCTGAACTCCCAAGACACCACATTATAGCAGAACAAGTCTCCAGTCTCAGAACTCAATCACAGCAGCAGCGGACAGGCCAGACACCACCCGGCATATTTCCAGACTCACCAGACAGACCAGAAGACAGAGAACAATATCTGAAAGACCAAGACCTCGGCCACTACCTCCTCCTCCGCCACCTGTAACAATGTTAGTTGAAGATTGACCCTCAAGGAAACCTAAGATCAAGCTTTCCCAACTAAGAAAAATGCAGTTGCGAAGGTGAGGAACTCAAACCAGACAACCTAAAAGATGGTTGAGAGAAGTAAGAAAGTACTTATCGAAGCATGAGATACAGGATAATATAGAGTACGTAGTAGACTACTATAGCGCCTTGACAGAGCAACGAGCACACAATGCATACCTCACCTTCCTAGATGAATATAATGATATATCGCTCACTCTTGAACAATTATCGAACTATATTTCAACAGCTGTTTGAACCATCTACCAATACAGATGACATATACCACAAGAGACAAAAAGTACAATAAGCCACAGGAGGAATACCTGGATGCATATTCAAGGTAGCAGGAGAGTTAGCCAACCTAAAAGTAGCCCTTCCAAGTGATTCTATATCAGACTATGCCCCAAAACAAAGATTCCTGGATGTTATGCATCCCAAACTACGCCAGAACGTTAAACCACAAATCAGAGAAGCAGATACATGGGACCAGATAGTCCAGCTCGCAGAACGCTATAACGCCAGTCTGTATAGGACAGGAGTCTATAAAGACAGCAGCAGAAGCCACAATACCAGCGCAAAGGCACCAAAGCCAAAGCGAGTGTTCAACAACAATAACAGCTACAGAAACTACAATGGAAAGGGCAAAGCCCCAGTGCAGAAGAAGGGAGCATCGAAGCATAAACAGCGTAGCAAGAGAGAAATGGATCGACATCAAGCAGAAGGATCCTGCTTCTACAGTGGAGAATAAGTACACATGGCAAATGAATGCCCCAAGAAGGAAGTCAAGAGCAACCATGTCCGCCTCTCAGAAGACACAGACTGCCGTGTAGCAGAATATGAACCAGACTCTGACGATACAGAGGACCTGATGGAGATAACTCTATCATAACCTTCAAGACAACTGTTGGACAACCTAAAAATACAGCAAAGCCCTTCCAGGCCCTTGAATTTACTATCCTGGTAAATGGCAAGCCACCCAGAGCTCTTCCAGATACAGAAACGATAGGAGGAACTCTCTCAAGCAACCAATTTGTCACAACAAACAACATACTCTATAAACCTAGAAAGATACCAGTGAACTTGAAAATGGCTGTCCAAGGATCACGATCAACTAGCAACTACTACTCAATCATGAATATTCACATTGGAAAGATGAATATCTCCAAGATTGAAATGACCATCACACCTGTCTCTGACTATGATGCCCTATTCAGTATAGATGACCATACGAGGATGGAAGCAGTTATCGATTGTCCGAAGAACAGTATATACTTCCTAAGGCATTCTGAAAATAAGCTGGAGAATGCCAATCAATTCAAAAGCGGAGAGTACGAAGAAGGATAGGAAATAGGCTATAGTAGCAGAGAAAAACTTGATATTAGGTAACCAGCCCTTTTTAAGATCGCGGCCAGAGGGGACACTCTAAATACATCAAACTTCTAAGAACTCTTTCGTGAACCTGTCAAACGCAATTGCGCCATTCCTCTACACTATCACATAATTGCCATTCCTCCGCTTTCCCTTCATTCCCAGCCTGCACATACTTCCCCTTCTCTCCCCTCTTTCCCTGCTTTCCCCCTCTTTTCCCTCTTTCCCCCTCTTTCCCCTTTTTTTCCCTTCTTACCCCCGCTTTCGACCCCACTTCTTGCATCGTTTACTATAGGTCCAGCCACGGGGAATGCTCCGAGCCAGATTCTAGGAGACTCTATGTCAGAGGGTATGAGGTATGATCAGGGGTATTATAAGTGGAAGAGCGCCGGTAATCAACAACAGGTATAAGATTAGACTAAACTACAGTGGGAAATCCACTATTTCCAGATTAGCAATGGCCAAAGCACTGGAGGTACCAGACTTCCTGACGTGATTCCCTGGGGTTTTTGATAATGAAGTACCTGAAGAACTACCACCTATAAGAAAGATCTTACACAGAGTCACTTTGAAGTACCTAATGAAGCTATTAAAAACCCCAACATTCAAGGCACGGCAAGCACTCATGCGTAAGTTCAAAGTATGGATCAATAAGCAGATGAGAGCTGGAATACTGAAATGAAACGCTGTACTAAGAGGAGCAAGCATGTTCCTTAAAGCCAAACCAGATCTCAGAATCCGCCCATTGGTAGACCTCTGCTTTAGGAATGATAACATAATGGCAGACCACTATGAAATTCTGAACCAATAGACTATCCTACATGCAGTAGCTAGTGGCAGATTCCGCAGCAAGATAGATCTGAGCGATCCCAATTTTTAGACCAGAGTACACCCTGACGATGTCAAATACAATACTATTAAGACCCTATTTAGAGGTTTTACCAGTCAGGTGATGATACAGGAAGACATGAACGCCCAAGTCAGCTTCATTAGAGCTATGGAAGACCTATTGTATGACGAACTGGGTAAATTCATATTGGTTCACATTAACAATATTTTTATCTTCAGCAATACCTTTGAAGATCATATCAAGTATGTAAAGCATGCGTGCAAGAAGCTACAAGACAACGAGTTTTATGCAAACCTAGGAAAGAGCAGATTCTTTGCCAATAAACTCGATATTCGAGGACACATGATTGATAATCAAGGCATCCACCCAGCCTCAGAAATAATTAGCAAGATTATGAACTAGACAAGACCAAACAGCCAGAAAGAACTCCAACAATTCAATGGAATAGTTAATTATATTTCATAGTTTATGCCACATACAGCAACAGTTACAGCCCCGCTCACAGAGCTTACTGGAGATGCTGAATAGATATGGACAAATGGGCAAGAAGCAGCCTTTCTAGCAATCAAGCATGCGGCTGAGGAGTGCAAAGTACTAAGACCAATCAACTACAACAACCCCGATATGATCTGGTTGTTTACCGATACTTCGTCTACTGGAATGTGTGCCTGGATTGAATAGGGACCAACGTGAGATGCAGTAAGACCTGCAGCATTCCACAGCAGGAAGCTGACCCCTGTACAAAGCAACTATCCCACCTATCAACAAGCAACACTCGCAATTATTGAGGCTATAGAATCGTTTGTCTACCTATTGCTACACAGACGCTTTACTGTAGTAACCGCCCATAAAAGCTTAACCGCCCATAAAAGCTTAACGAAACTAATAAAGCAGAATCATCTGAACACCCCCCAACAAAGATGGCTTACGCACATTAGCCAATATGACTTTGAAATTGCATACAAGCCTGGAGCAAATGATTTCCTGGCTGACTATCTATCAAGAATCTATGAGGAAAAGAAGGACACTGAGGATATAACACTTAAGGACCCTACCATAGCAGGATACAAATCTAAAGCAAACACACTCAATATACAAATACACTATGCCCCTTCCCTCGAATTTAGTGCTTATTCAGACGATACCATGACTAGCAAAAAACCCTCACCCACCTCTCCTCCTATTACAAGCTGAAACTCTATCTGTCGTTCAAACCCTGACTACCTAATGAATGAAATTCAAACCAATGCTACCACCCACTCACAGAAACACAAGACCCCTCCCGAGACTACCCCTAGCATTACCGGCAATGATAGCAGATACTCAGAAGGTAATTCTTGGGGAGATACAGTTATTCTCCCTATTCCCAATAAAACAGACAGATAACACTCTGGAATGAGTTGGCGATCATCTACTAATGACGACTGTGAGGTGCACAGAGGAGATCAAGAGGGAGTCAAGTACAGGCCAAAGGATGCTAAGTAGCGCATGCAAAGCAAACAAGCCAAGGGGAAGGCGAAAGAAGATCTTGGACCTACCTTGAGCAACGAAACCTCGCCAGCTCTACTACCTGATATCCCATAGCTCTGTGAACATGCCCCACCTATTTATATGCAGCAGAGCATCCTTGATACACCACTAATGGCCTTGCCAGCCTTGGAACCCCTCTATAGTGAGCCCTACTGGAACTAAGCTGATTCAGAAAATGTCCAGGCATATTTGGGAACTCTACACTCTACACTCATGGGCAGATTCCAGCCACAGCTATTCAAAGCTTTGGAACTCAACCCCCTCTATACCAGAGTTAAACAAACTGCCGACAAACTACACTACTTTATTATTGATGGCTTCCTGATAGCCAAGAATACGAACGGACACTACAATCTTTACATACCGGTAGGACCTCTTAAGAAGGGAGTATCCCTTCGGGATTTCATTCATAAGACTATTCATGAAGGCCTCAGATACTCCTCAGCTCATAAAAGCTATAACTATACAGCTTGTTTCTTCTGGTAGCCTGAAATGCCAAAGGACTTTACCTTATATTGCCAGTCCTGTGATAAGTGCCAGACTAACAACGAGCCTACTATACTCCTGGCAGGCAGATCCCTTACCCTCCCTGACTCTGACAAAGCCTATCAATCTGTGGCTATAGACTTCGCCGTCCCCTTCAACAAATTCAATTATTACACCATGGTTATGGTTATTATGGACCGCTTTAAATCCTACACCCACCTAGTGCCTCTCAAGGCCGCAGCTACATCTGAGAAGACCTTTAAGAAACTTCAAAGTACTGTCTTAGATGTTCATACACTCCCTCTCAGCATCGTACTAGATCAGGACTCCTGCTTTATATCTGAGTTTTGCTCCTAGATGATGAAGTCTCTAGGCATACAAGTCTGGATGGCCACCCAATACCACCACTAAACGAATGGCCAGGTTGAGTGCAGCATCCATGCCCTTAAACAAATGATGAGGAACTTTGTCAATAAAAGATAAAACAACTGGTCCAGCGCCCTCCCAGCTATTGCAGCCACAATGAACAGAGCCCTCCACAAATCTTTGGGCATCTCGCCCTATCAAGCCTTCTATAAATGACCCTGGAAGATATTTTACCCAGTCCCGAGATCTGCCAGTAAGATACCAGCAGTTGACGAGATCGTAAACAACTATAAGGCATTCAGAATGAAAGTAGATATGGGTAGGAAGCATGCCACATTTCGGCAGACCGTACAAGCAGACAAAGCTGCAAGCTTCTTGAGGAGCCATTCAAGAATAGCAGCCGAGTTCTCGTAAGAGGTCGCCGATACACCTCCGCCCCTGGAGGATATAAGAAGCTAGAACCACACTCGGTCAGACCTTTTACTTGGTTAGACTATGACCCTGACACTGATAACTACAAGCTGACACTACCTCGCCACCTGGATAGACAAAAACCCTACTTCCATGTATCCTCCCTCAAAGAGTACCACGAAAATGACCCTGACAGATTCACCTCTAGCAGGATGAACAAGCCAGGACCAATACTTTTTGACAATGCAGAAGAATTGGAAGTGGAAGATATACCCAATTACCACCTTCAGAACAACTGCCATGAATTCCTTATCTATTAGAAAGGATATAAGCAAGCAGACGACACTTGGGAACCCATCGAGAATCTCAAACTCTCTCTTGAGCTTATCCAGTAATAGTGGAAGACCAGCCGCCTAAATGATCCTGCTCCTAAGATCACCTCCCACTACGTTAGAGTAGCTTGGAAACCTATGGAGGTATCTACAATACCCTGGGAAGCCAGCGCAGCCCCTATCTGTTTCTGAGAACCCTATGAGGATGAGAAATACGACTCTGGCAGCTCTGAAGTTGATTACTTTCCTATCTACAATGCTGATGGCCTACTTTGACACAGAGACAATAGCGAGAATGATGAGAATAGTTGGGAGAGATTATGAAATTTCAGAATGAGGGAATGTAACATAAATACATGTTCTAGAATGGTATACAGGACCTGAGTGATTGGATTTCCTTTGTTAGTTTTGCACTCATGATTATTTGATTTCTTTGCTTTGATTACAGCTCCGGCACTACCCTGTGACCGTTCAGCTATTCTATGTTTAGTTTTGATTTACTTTGCTTAATATTTAGAATACAAGGTGCAGGAATATGGTCATTTCTTCCATTGGTACTGAGGCTGTGTTATGAGTCTTAGGTTTTAAGCAGAATTACAGGATTCCGGTGAAGATGCACTCACCTGGTAATAATCATAATTGCGGAAGCTATCGCTATGGGAACTTGTATTTTAACCCCTCTCCTCGCTAGCAGGAGAACAGTAGACTTCAACAAACGCTTGGTTTAAGAATATACCTGGTTAAACAGCGATCCTCAGTACCCTCTAGCCCTTAGCCTCTTATCCTCTATCTTCGCGTCTCCTGTAGCGTCCCTTAGAGCCAGCGATAGCTGGCCTACCGCCGGTCTTTATTGATTCATCAAAACAGGAGTAAACTGGTTACAGATGCCCACTGGCCAAAATATGCACTACTATTGTCCTACAGAAAGCTTGCGCAACCCTCATTCACAAGGGAATATGTGGTCCAAAGGTTACAAGAACTTGCCATAACAGCAGGCTTAGAAATAGGTGGCTGGAGTGGACACAACTTCTGCACAGGGGCAGCTCCCTGGGCTGCAGAGATAGGAATTATGGAGAACGAAATCCAGACACTGGGCAGGTGGAGATCAGATGCCTATAAGGCTTATATCGAGTATACCCGTAAGGAACTACTATCACTATCAAAATGATTTCAAGGCGGCTCCAAAACAACCTAGCTGATCACCCCGAACAGCCTGTCTCTGACATGGAAGATATTACCCACCGAACGGCAGGCCAATCCAGGCTGCTACAAACTGCCTGCCTTGGTTGTGGCACATATCCGTGGTAACACCCCCCATGGCAAGGGCAGTGGCAATGTTACCAACACCACGGACTGCTGGAATACAGTCCGCTTCAGAAGCTTGGCTGCATTGGTGGATCTCCTTTGGCATTTCTCTTAGGTCATTTCGTATATCTCTCCTCTCTTGTTGTCTAGCTTAAACTCTATTATACGACTTTGGAAAATTGGGCCCCACATTATCTACTAATAGATATATTTAGGTTTCTACTCGCTTCCTTAAGTATCGAAGCAATCTTGCATGAAACAACAATAAATCGGAGACAAGAAAGGCTCGACAAAATGACTGATGGATTGGGGTTGGAAGATGCTGGGGATGCGGCGATAGAACGGATACAGGCTCAGGACGAAAACGAATCGAGACTCGGGATGGAGGCGTTTATGTGGGTCAGTCATGCGGAACGGCCGTTGACCGCAGATGAGCTCTGCCATGCCTTAGCAATCGAGCCGGGCTCCACGGATTTCAATTCTGACAATCTCCCTTCAATTTTAAAATTGCTGGGTTGTTGTCAAGGGCTTATTACTGTTGATAAGGATCCATCAACTGTGCGATTGATTCACCATACGCTCCAGGAGTGTCTCTCCATTACTCCCGTTATTTTCATTAAACCTCACTCAGCAATAGCCGAAGCCTGCTTAACCTATTTGAATTCTAAACAGATCAAGGCCTTGTCCAGCCACCCCTCTCCCGACACTAAGGGAACACCCTTCCTAGAATACTGTTCTCTGAACTGGGGAATTCATGCGAAAAAAGAACTCTCAGACTGCTCCAAATCACTTGCGCTCCAAATGTTTCAAGAGTACGATGGCCATATATCCGTCAAATTGCTTTTTGAGCAACAAAGATATTTTCACTTTTATTACTCCGATGACCGTTCCAAGTTCAGTGGGCTAGACTGTGCATCCTTCTTTGGAATTGTGGAGCTTGTCACTGCCCTGATAGAGATGAGATGCTATGGTATTAACAAAGGGCACGTGGGGGGGTATACTCCGCTCGCATGGGCTGCTCGCAATGGGCATGAGGAAGTGGTGAAAATACTACTTGACGCACGGGCCAGCCCTGACAAGCAAAACGAGGACCACGAAACACCGCTCTCGCATGCTGCTTACAACGGACATGATGGAGTGGTGAGGATATTACTCGCACTGCGGAAGGTGAACCCTAACAACGGAGGTAATTGCGGCATGACACCGTTCATGTATGCCGCTCAGAATGGACATCGGAAAGTAGTAAAATTGCTACTAAAGCAGAAAGAGATCAACCCCGACCAGGGGAGATATAGCGGCCAATCACCGCTCGGGTATGCCGCTCTGGCGGGACATGAGAGAATTGGCAAATTATTACTAAAGCGCAAAGAGGTTAGCCCTGACAGGCCCTGTAAAGACAGAAGACCACTTTCGTATGCTGCTCAGAATGGGCATGAGGGAGTGGTGAAAATTCTACTCCAGCTGCAAGCGGTCTGCCCTGACAAACCATGTCGTTAGTACGGCAGAACCCCGCTCCCACATGCTGCCGAGAGGGGACATGAGGGAGTGGTGGAAAGACTGCTCGAGCGGGAAGAGGTCAACCCGGACAGGTTAGATAGGAGTGGCCGAACACCAGTCTCCTACGCCGCTTGGTGTGGACGCGAGGAAGTGGTCAAAATATTACTCAAACAGGAGGGGGTCAACCCCAATAAAACATCTTATGAAGGTCAAATCCCGCTCTCATATGCCGCTCAGAAAAGGCATGAAGGAGTAGTGAAAATACTACTGGAGCAGAAGGAAGTCAATCCCGATAAATCAGATAATCGCGGCAAAACGCCGCTCTTGTATGCTGCTCTAGAAGGACATCTGGGAGTAGTAAAAAGATTACTTGGGCGGGAAGAGGTCAATCCCGACGCTCAAGATTATTCCTGCCAAACACCCCTCGCATATGCAGCTGACAAAGGACATGTGGAGATGGTAAAGATTCTACTCAGACGGGCCGAGGTCGACCCAGGCAAACGAGATAATTATGGTAGAACACCACTCTCGCAGGCTACCTCCCATGGGTATGAGGATATTGTGAAAGCACTGCTCGAGCGCGAAGATGTTAACCCCGACACGGAAGATAATATCGGCAAAACACCGCTCTCGTATGCTGCTTCACATGGGCATGAGGGACTAGTAAAAATACTGCTAGACAGGGAGGAGGTCAATCCGGACAAACAAGATAATGAAGGACAAACACCGCTTTATGCTGCTGCTAGGTGGGGGCGTGATGGTGTGGTGAAGATGCTCCTCGCGCGACAAGATGTAACCCCCGATAAGCCTGATGATCAGGGCCAGACACCTCTCATGTCAGCATACGTGAATCGCCATAAGAGGGTGATTGAGCTTCTAGAGCCGAACGAAGCGGTCGACGCCGAGCCGGACGTGAAGCGCCGGAGACACCACCTTGCAGCAGCCCTATGAGAGGTAACTGCATATTTAAGTTGTCACCCTCGTCTACAACTCTTTATCCGGCTTTGCGAGATGGAGCTTAAGCGATGGGGTGAAATAGTGCTCTTGTTCAGGGGGGTTCAGCTTCTAACTTCCAGCTTCCATGTATCGTATTTAATTTTCCTCTCGCCGTAAATTCTCACCCTGGCCTTTCATTTCCTTGCATAATTCTCTCTTTTTTCCATAGCTCTCCCCCCACAGTCCCTCCTGTGCTACAAATAACCTGTATATGCTATTTCTTTAGAGAGAATCAAGGTGGCTTCCAGAAGGGGCCGCGTCAGTATGGAGAACGGAACAGACAGGCCTACAGAACACCGCTTTTCAAAGCCCTTCTTTCTCCAATTTTATTCTTCCTCGTCCATTTGATAATGTGAATTACACCAACTGAGAAACATGCAAGACAAAATCTATCCTCTAATTTGGCAGATATTCAGCTATTCCAAGGCTCTCTCAATAAAGCTGCATTAGTACCGCCGAATTCCTAACCGCCCAACAGAATGCCTCGCGGATAAGCAGCGAAGTTCATCCCGGGAATATTCAATGAATCTTAACACACCAATGGCAGGATGCTGCCCTAATTTTGATGCGAAGGTATTGGGGAAAAGATACGGCTGGTATTTCCACCTTCAGACTAGGGATGCTCTCTTACAGGATAAAAGTCGAGGAACTAAAAGAGCCACCGCATGGTACCACTCCATCCACCAGTCAATCAGAGGCGAGAAGTGGGCTGCTGGAGTGTCCTGTCATTCCTGATTTTTTTCTTTCTTCCTATCCTTCTTCTTGCTTTTCTTTTGTTTTTTAATCAATCATAGATATAATACGAGAATGTGATTGTAGGAGTTAGGTTTGAATTAATCTGGTGTTCTGATCACTAGCTCGCGTGCTTTCCTAACGTGCGTGGTTAGGGTTCTATTGCCTATCAAGACGGAATTCGGCATCAACTGTGAATTTATGCTCTCGAAACGAATGATATTTCGTGATTCCATATTGTAGTAGGATTGACTGAGTTAGCAGTCATCTTAGCAGTCACTTTAGCGGTCATGTATGTGGGCTTGGAAGTCATGTATTTCCCTATATATACCCTCGGTCCTGGCTCGTAGTTAGGAATTATAATCAAGTCATTCTTCCACCACGTCCACCTTTGCGAACACCATCTACTACAACCATGGTTTCTACAGAATCCGACGCAGCGTCCTACGCTACCACTAGCGAAACTGACTTCTACGAGCTCCTCGAGCTCCCTTCCTCTAATGCTCCTTTGACCCCCGCCCTCCTCCGAAAATTGTACCGACAGGCCGCCCTAAAATGGCATCCAGACAAGAACTCCTCCCCCGAAGCCGTGGAGTTATTCCGTCTCCTCCCGATAGCCCGCGATGTCCTCTCGGACCCGGCGACGAGGGTAGCATACGACAATGCGCGCAACGCGCGGTTGGCACGGAAGCGTAGGAATGAGGCATCCGACGCGAATCGCAAGCGGATGCAGGAGGAGCTGGAGAGCCGGGAGAGGAAGGCTAAGAGAGCTAGGGCCGATGGTGAGGATGCGGAGGCGCAGCGCAGCCAGCTGTTGGAGAAATTGAGGGCTGAGGGGGCAGAGTTGAGAAGGAAAAAAGAGAAGGCGGTGAGGGCTGATAGGGCAGAGTTGAGATGGTGGGCAGAGTTGAGAAGGAAAAAAGAGGAGGCGGTGAGGGCTGCTGCGGCGGAGGAGGAGGAAGAGAAGGAAGACAAATTTATGGTCGATGGAGACGGGGAGAAGGAGGGTGGGGAGAGCAACGGCAAGAGCAGGTTCTCTGGA
The DNA here is from genome assembly GCA_003070745.1 of Tuber borchii. Lineage (NCBI taxonomy): Eukaryota > Fungi > Ascomycota > Pezizomycetes > Pezizales > Tuberaceae > Tuber > Tuber borchii. The sequence goes on along the minus strand of NESQ01000338.1, from coordinate 78,677 downwards.
ATCGATCGCACATTGAGAGTCCGCTGCAAGCGCAAGGGAAACCAACACATCAACGAACAGCACCTCCGCCGAGTATTCTTGAAATATGAAAGTGTCACACTCATGCGCATGAGAGCCGTGGAGAAGGCAAAGATTGCGGCTAGGATAAGGAAGGAGGATGAGGAAGAGGAAGCTTCTGTGGCGGAAGAAGGGCAGCCTTGCCAGCTGTTGGAGAAATTGAGGGCTGACGCGGCAGAGTTGAGAAGGAAATACGAGGAGGCCGTGAGGGCTGGGGCGGCGGGGGAGGAGGAACAGAAGGAAGACAAATTTATGGTCGATGGAGACGGGTAGAAGGAGAGTGGGGAGAATGGGGCACGTGGGCTCTCCAAAAACTGTTTTCACAGCTCACCTCACTTCTATTTCATAGCACTTGTGATAGTGTGATTTATCCCAGCTGAAAAAAACAACAAAACACAATTTATCTTCTAACCAGGTAGGCATTCAATAACTATGGTGCCCGCGCCTTAGAACCATCCCCAAGTCTCACGCCGAACCAAGGACACTAGTCCTAATGCGGTAGTATACCACACCTAATTAGGAATTTTCTTGGCTTCCTCATACAAGTCTCATGGTCCTTCTTCCCATTCAAACTTTGAAGTCCTCTCCCTCTGTAAATATGCTCTAATAACTAATTAGGAAAACTTTGCAGCAAGAATTTCAAAAATTCTATCTGTAGGTGTCGTTGTTGGTTGAAATATTGGTCGATGTTCATTGTCAGGTGGGTGGGTTCTAAGGCGCCAGCACCATACAAGGCACTCCCTGGAAACACTGCAATAATGTGGCCGGATGGCCAATATCCCAACTGCACGCTTCAATGGATCGATAGCCAAGAACATCTCGGGAATGTTGGCTACAGTTAACCTAGGGACAAAAATTTAATTATTATTATTTTATTCTTAATTGTGATGATAATGCCTAAGGGAAAAGATATCGTGGGATTTTCAACTCCCGGATTGGGGCCCACCGGGGCTGTCTTCTGATAAGCTCTGTCAAATATGAGTGATATTTTATGATCCATCTCGCACTAAATAATCTGAAGTTAGATCAATGTTAAGTTAAACTCTGCCAGTCGAAAATATAGTAGGACTATTACAGAGATCTTCGGCAAGGGTCCCCTGGCAAGTGCACCTTCCCAGGATTATAGCGAGATCGGGTGTCGATACCAGGCAGTAATGAAACCAAAGTTTTAACATTTTCGGTATCCCTCACTTATTGAACCATACTTTATTTAACTGTTCTAGCGTTTCCAAATTATGCAGGTACTCGAGGCGAGAATAACTGTAGTTGCTTAAATCCGAACTAGACTATTAATACAATTTGAATAATAATTAGTCATGATACAACGAGCTCAACCACACTTCCCCACAATCAGAATGGAAGGTCGTATGATGAAATGAGAGGCTCCCAGAGACAGGGAAGCACTCTGATGTAGAAGCCTTAATATCAGTAGACCTCACTGTTGTAGTTCTGATTGTAATAGTCATTGTGGTTGTCCTGATGGGAGAATGCCGGGGATTGTAGTTGCGCCCGTTGCCCTGCTCGGCCCCCTTGAGAGTCATAAAAAAACAAAAAACATCAGACCTTACCAGAGGAGGCAACTACAACGACATAGCACACCGACCGATTATTTGAGTTTTTACGGTAGAGACCGTTGCGAAGGTTTGATTGCCCAGACCAGATTCTACGGTACGCTTACGCACTAGCCGAAGGATGCACAAGCTATGAAAAAGCTTCCACATCCCTGCCTTTCTTTCCTTCCTGTCCTTCCTCTCTCTTCTTCTTTCACTTCTTTACTCTTTCCTTTCATCAAATTATCACAATCAATCCTCGTCTTCATCTCCGCTTAACACAAACTTTGCGTCTCCACTTAAGCTGTTCCACTCCGCTGCGTAAAGCCCCCACCGCCTATCATTACCTCCGCATCGGATAATTATATTTTCAACAGTTTTTGTTGGAAAAGGTGGCTTCGCTGTATCCGGTTACCAGTGGTTGGCCTCGTCATATACTTTTAGTATATTGAAGCCGAGGAGAGGACACGAGTACACTCTGTTGTGACTTCTATTATCATCAAGCAAAACGTCCTTTCTCTCTCTACTTTCTTCTCCTTCACTTCTTAACCCTTTCCCTTCATCAACTTATCACAATCAATCGTAGTCTTCATCCCGGCTCAACCGCAGCCCCAGTCAAAATCTGAACTTTTACACGAAATACCTCACCAACATCCAAAAACATGAGTGTATGGCCCTCCAAAGTCCATAATATCCTATATGTTTACCAATAGATTTATAGTCTTTCATCCCCATAAATCCCCGGCCGATGCTTCAATCCCTGTACGTCGCTCTAGCACCTCCGGCCCCTCTTTATTTGCTGGCACTGATTGAGCAAATAGGGTAAACCAGAGCGTTACCGTTCGTCTAAAGTGGGGACAGACCGCATATATGGGAACGCTAGTCAGCGCTGATTCGTATATGAATATCCAACTTTCCAGCACAGAAGAGTTTGTAGACGGAAAGAGCACGGGTAGCTTGGGGCAAGTTCTCATTAGGTATTCATTTCTTAGGCCTAGTCACCGCCTTTCTCTGCACAAATACTAATTCACGATGTCTCGGATCAAGGTGCAATAACGTCCTATGGATATCTGGTAATAGAAGTTCAGGGAGCGCAGATGTCAAGATGTACGTCTAGAAAAAGAGGTAGTGGGGGAGTCGCATAACAAAGATAATATAAGCGTTCAAAACGCGTTCGGGTCAAGAAGGTATGTTTTGTGATTATTATGCACAGGTACTGTTAAGCTAACACCACTACACCTAAGCTCGACTCTTCAATACATCTCCAATTCCTCCTCTGCGTTGTCGTATTCTCTTAACAAAGATTACATATCTCCTAAATACTGGAGAGCGCTTCCCCACATCCGAAGCCACGTCCCTCCTTTTTGGCGTCACAAAACTCTTCCAGCATCGTGATGCAGCTCTCCGACAGATGGTTTATCTGGTCATCAAGGAAGATACAGCAGAAGATGTTATCATGGTTACATCGTCGGTTATGACAAATGTTGCCGGTCCAGGGGGATGGGGTGCGGGAGAGCAGGAGGTTTATGGGGCCAGCGCTATCCGGGGCTATCCGGGAATTGTGTAGGATTATCGACGTAGGCCATTACTATTTTTTACTTTTTCTTGGCTCTCTAGAGTAACGGCATGTGAGAAGATGCGTGATTAGTTAGTTCCATTCGCACAAAGGTTAGCCTAATGTGCAGGGTACAACTGTTCAAGCAATTGAACGACTCCTAAAAACGGCCATTGAGGATAAGACGCCTTCTGTATCATTGACAGCCCTTGTATCGCCCTACCATCTGCGTTTAACTGCACTCGATGTTGTCCGAAGGTGGGCAAACGAAACTCAGGAAGCTGTTCTTTCAGGTTCAAAATTTTCTGCCTTTTTGTTCGGATTCGGATCATCCTCTTCAACGCCCCAAGGATCCTGAATGACCCAATACCATGCACTCGGTCTTTTGTACCAAATGCGTGCTCACGACCGAATGCGGTTGCTATGTTGGTGAGGCTGCCAGGCTTGCTGATGAAGACCCCGGGCTACGGAAACCAATGTATACACTACTTGATAGCTGGCTAAGGCATAGGGCTAACATGGTCAACTTCGAGGCAGCGAAGGCTATTTGTGATCTAAGGGATGTGACAGACGCTGAGGTCGTACCGGCTATACATGGTGAAATAAAGGATCATTTTTCCTCCTATCATTGAGTCCAACACTAATGGTTTTCAAAATTAGGCTTGTAACTTTATTTGACCTCGCCTTGTGCGGTTGTTAAATGTACTGCTATCAGGATATTGCATAACTTTGCATCCATTAGGCCTGCGGCTGTTAGCGTTTGCAACATTGATATCGAAACATTAACCCCTAACACTAATCGTTCTATCGCAACCTTTTCTAGCAGAACTCTGCTCAAGACTGGGAAGGAAGGCTCCTTGGACAGGCTGATGGGGAAGACAAGTGCCAAATGGCTGACATCACCGATGAGTTCAAAATCAAAATTGTCAAAGCCACCCGTGACTTACCCCATGCTTAAAGTTCCCGAGTAAGCAGTCTGGCATGCTGAGCTTCCTCAGTAGTATCTTGAGGGATGAGGGTGGTTACTAATTCAATAGAGCCGTAGTGAAAAGCCTGTTTGGCTTGATCAAGTTCGTCCCTGAGAGTAAGGAAGAAGGTTAGTAGCCCAAATTTCTTTCCCCTAGCGTTACCAATCCTCACATTATCAATAGCTCCTGCCCATCTTTGCGAATTCATTAAAGGTATTGAATTCACCAAGCTTGCTGTTCGCATTCTTCACCTCATTGGCATTAAGGGACCGAAAACATTTCAACCTAAGTTACCAAGTACATCCGCTACATCTATGATGGGTTGTTCTTGAAAACGCTGTTGTTCGTGCAGCAGCTGTCACAACCCTGGCCAAGTTTGGTGTGGCAAGCAAGGATGGGAACAGCGACCCTAAGTCAGGAAAGGTTTTGTTGTGCTTCTGACAAGACGTCTTGACGATCCCGATCATGAGGTCAGAGATAGAGCCCCCTTGAATCTGAGACTTATTCAGGAGGAGGGCGGCGAGGCTATCGAGAGATTGACCAAGAACGAGTCAACCTTTTCCCTCCCAATTTTTGAGCACCAGTTAGTTTTTTATGTCACCAGTGATCAATCAACATTTGACACACCGTTGTGTTAGATATTCTTCATTTTCAGCTACTCACCGCATACATATTTTCCCATTCGTGCAGTCACACGAAACAGAAGCACCATGATCCGATACACATCGTTCCTCACTAGCGGTTTCACCACAGTTAGCTTCATACTTGCTCAAACACTGACCCTGCATATATAGTGGGCAACCACAGCCACCGACCCTACGATGAAAGACGAACAGCTCTGAAGCCGAGCAACCGCCCTATCCTCGGTTTCCCACTTGACTAAGACCTTGGGTATCCAATACTCACCTCGGACGGAATTCGGCATAACAGGTGGAATGGCAGTAAAGCACAACAATCTCATGTGAGATTTGGCATGCGTAGGCAGCATGCTAGTACGGAAGACATTCTCTTGAGGAGGATATAAGGCAGTCTGATTTTCTGCTTATTCATTTGTTTTCTTAGTAGTTCTTCATCGCACTCATTCGTTCTCTGGTCAGACAGTCTTCTATTACTTTGTTAAGATTAGGTTGTCTTTCTTTGCTTCCCTGAACTCTTCTCATAACATGTTTACTCGTACCAGTAAAGGTTTTGTGTCCTTTGGTCATTAAGGATTGGATCCGCTGTGCCCCGCCACCAAATAGTTGATCAAAACATTTGATATATCTGGTATCCCAATTGTTCCTCGCGCGAAGGCAGCTGCAGATAATCTGTTGTTCAAACTCCGTTCCACCACCAGGCCAGCTCTCAAGGTACCAACCACCCCGGGCGCACCCAGGCCTCCGGCTTCGCCCCCAACAGCGGAGGCAGCCACATCCACCATGGCGGCTGGTCCGCGGTACGGTCAGCAACCGGCTACTGCTCCTGAAATAAAGCCTTATGGGCTACTCTTGAAGCCTAGCCGCGATGTGGAGTTGACAGAGGAAGAGACCGAATATGTGGTTACTGCGATCAAACACATCTTTCAAGACCACCCCGTACCCCAATTCAACGCCAAGAACACTCTCACTGATACTATCCTGGAGGATGCGTCACTGGTTGCCACCCCTGCAGATCCTGAGGACGAGGCACAAGCGCTTGGCTTGGTAACTAAAGCAGTGCGAACAATCTACGGCTCTTTTAAACGAAATAGCCAGGAGCCCAATTATGCTATCACAACATTCGCCAATGTCCTCAAGTTTACGTCAAAGGAAATCGTTCCAGCACTGGTGAACCAGAGGATCAAGGTTTCGAGGATGAATACCAAGTGGAGGATTTTTTTTGATCAACTATTTGATCGCAGGGCACAGCTGATCCAATACTTAATGACCGAAGGACACAACCTTTACTGGCACGAGTAAAGATCTTATGAGAAGATTTCAGAGAAGCAAAGAAAGAGAACGTAATCTTAACAAAGTAATAGAAGACTGTCTGACCAGAGAACGAATGAATGCAGTGAAGAACCGATAAGAAAACAAATGAGCAAGCAGAAAACCAGACGGCCTTATATCCTCCTCAAAAGAAGGTCTTCCGTCCTATCATGATACATGCTCATGCCAAATCTCATATGAGATTGTTCCGCATTACTGGTATTCCTCCTACTATGCCGAATTCCATCCAAGGTTAGGATTAGATACCCGAGGTCTTAGTAGGGTGGGAAACCGAGGATATGGTGGTTATTTAGCTTCAGAACTGTTCGTGTTTCATTGTAGGTGAGTCGGTGTTTGTGGTTACCGCACTATATATGCAGGATCAGTGTTTGAGCAAGTATGAAGCTAACTGTGGTGAAACCGCTAGTGAGGAACGATGTGTAGCAGATCATGATGCTTCCGTTTTGTGTGACCGCACGAATGGGAAAATATGTATGCGGTGAGTAGCCGAAAATGGCGAATGTCTAACAATTTGGAGCTTACTAGTGGTGACTATGTTATTCTATCGTTTGTGGGAAGCTTTAGGAACGTTTGGAAACAAGTTGGCCCTGCGGGCTAAGAGATTACAGAAACCTTCTTTCTTGGGACTGGTGTCAAAGGTATTCAAGCTATGCTCTTGATCCAACAATCTCCTCTCTCTCGCTCAGAAATACTAACAAACACCAATAGATGCCCGTGAAGCACCCGCCCAATCGCTTTCGCTCCAGCCACTCAAGGGCTCAGATGTAGTGCGAATACCGCTACGCATAACCTTAAGCTTTTCGGCCAGACCATTTCCGGTAGAAGAGTAATCGCCCAAATCTGGATGGCTTACAGCAGCCAAACAGGGGTTGGACTAAAGATCACCGGGAGAAACGAGGAGGAAGGTCTGGCTGAGATGGTTGTCGGTAGCGTTGCTTAAGGGACTGCCTACTGGAAGCGAGAAAGGTAGAAAAATGGTATCTGTTACGGTATGGTAGTTACTTCTCCTACTAGTAGCTGGGTGTTGTGTATATTCCTTTGTGGAGATATAGAAATTCGATGGTTCTTTACACATGTTTGTTGTGATAGCACCTTAAATGTTTCAGCGCAGATACTTTTTTTTTTGAGTTTTCACCAAGTTCATAAAATGGGTTCTCTAGTTTTGTGATCGGGAACTAAATACTCTGTATTTGTGGCTTTTTGTAAAATAGAGGTTTTAATTTTATAGAAACCGGCGTGATCACAAATGTGAGGAATTCACACCATATTACTTGCCCTTTGCACAGGCAAAGTAGGAAAATTACGCATCGTCTGGCCCTCCCGGAAGCTTTTTTGCCTTATTTGTCACGCTCATTATGTTTTGGAACAATACTGCGTACCTGTTTGCGTGACGAGGCAGGATCAAGCTATGATAAAGTTCGGTAGAGTACATGTACTGGCATTAAGGTATTTTCGAGAAACATGACCATGACTAGCTTTTCCAAAGAAATAAAAAAAAGGAAAAAGAAACCGAATAAGAAGAAACAACGAGAACCAGAACTTTGGAATGACAATGTTGTAGAATTATTATTTTTTATGGGGCAGGTCAACCGCCCAACAGCACGCCTTGAGGGATTGGCAGCCAAAAAAGTCTCGCGAATGTTGGCTTGTGTTTACACAAAGATTACAGAACTCTCTCCTATTTGTGGTATGAGCACACCTGGGGAAAGATATGGCCGGTGTTTCAACCCCAGGATTGGCTGGCCTGATACCTGTTGAAGGATGAGAAAGGAAAGAGGCCACCGCGTGGCACATCACCATCCAGTGGGGAATCGAAAGAGAAGAAATGGGGTGCTACCTTGTCATGTTGTTTTAGTTTTCTTTCTCTCTCTCTCTATTTCCTATTAGTTTTAATTTCGATATAATCGCACTATAGTAGTGTACGTTGATGATGTTGAATTGAGGATTCGCTTCAGTGGAAGTGAGCACTTCTGCTATGGCAGAGGGTGGTGGTCGGCGTCGCTTACACCATAATCGGAAGTCTAGACCGGATAAGTTCGTTTTCGCGCTAAGACGTCAGAACAAGATATGAATCAGGATTTTTTTACAAAGTAACCATTCTCGGTTATGTACCGGTAGTTGTTTCCTTTGAATAAATGACAAAAGTTTCGAATATGACCCCTAGTGGCAAACATTCGTGAAAATGCTGTCTTTAAAGACTGCTCTCGGCTCAATGAAGCTCACACATTTCGCCGCACTTGCATTCGTCCTCTTAGTGTGAAAACGTGCTTAACCAGATAATGCGGTATATCTCCTAAGGTGGGATACTGGGCAGGCATCATTGGAGAATTTCTTAAGCCCTCTATGTGAAGACTCCGAGATTCTATATAACTTACTGAAAATATCACGATTGTGGTGGGAGTCATGGCTTTCACTGGCAGCCCTGGTGGCTACATATTTTACGTAATGAGAGAGCTTCGTCATCTTCTGCCGTACATCCACTCGAGCATACCGGTATCTCTTGGCCTTTATTTACGCCATATCAATAAGGGCGGCTTTGGTTGTAGCAACCAAGTCACCTCAAGTTACCAAAATCAGCTCAAATTGAAGTCACAGCATCGTCTCTAGTGCCCTAAATTAGGAATTTTGGTGGCTTGCATTTGAATTGCGCAATTAAGCGAGATTCAAGAACTGGTATATAATAACAGGTCCCGCCGTCCAGTACCGATCCAATAGCCACCAGAGTGAAATGAGCCTCACCCCGTGGCTCGCTTAATCCAAATTTTCTTCGCCACAGTTTGAGCAGCGATACCCACAACTCCACGCTAACACCAACAAACTCCTCCCTGCTTCGTCTTAAACGCTCCCTTTCTTCTTCTACTACAAATACCATCAAGCAACCATACTCAATAAGTCGCCCTACCCAACAGTGTGACCAATAAAGGGTGGAAAATGTCTTAGTATGTCCCCAATGATTGTAACAGCTGCTTCAATTCTACGAACTCCTCTAATTATGTGTGGAACAACAGCACGGTCTCTGATGATCGATCTCGCCTCTTAACCATGTTATCACGCTTAGAGCACGGCTTACACCATGGGGACATTCAAGAGGGCCGTGTCAATGGGGTCGGGGAATGGCTGATACAAACTGAGGAGTTTAGAAGATGGAGCGGATTTGAAGGCAAAAGTGGAGGCGATGAGGCAGTTCTGTTTTGCTATGGAGGTCCAGGGGTTGGAAAAACATTTATTAGGTAACAAATGTTATTCACTGAAGGGAGAAGAGAACTCGTGCTAACCGGCTACGACGATAGTTCGCTAGTAGTAGACAGGCTACGTGATCAGGTTAGAGGACAAAACACTGCCGTTACATCTTTTTACTTTGACTTCGCAGTTCGAAACGAGCTCTCTGCCACCTCGGTGCTAGGTTCAATGCTGAAGCAGCTGACCGAAACAATGGACACCGCTCACGGGGATATAACGCTGGGCTTGCGAAAGCAGATGAATACATTTTATGGACATGAATGGGAGTTCATTTGCATCGCCAAGATTCTGCAGCTTATCACATCTTCACAGCCAGCATTTATGTGCATTGACGGCCTTGATGAATGTGTTGGGGCGGAACGCGTCAAGATTCTTGATTCGTTAGAACAAATCTTGGAAAGGTCCCCGCGTACGAGAATATTTATAACAGGAAGACCTGAGATTCGCGCTGAGATCGAGAAGCGTCTTGCTGGACGGGTGATAAGTATATCGGTATGTCCTAGCAAAGACGATATCATCACATACCTTCGTGCTAGACTAGCTGAGGACAGAAGGCCAGATGCCATGGACGAGAGTCTGGAGGCCGACATCCTAGAGAAGATTCCAGAAAATATATCGGGAATGTGAGTATGGCCACTAGTGCTGATTATCCTGCCCCACATTATCCACTAATAATATTTAGGTTTCTACTCGCTTCCTTAAGCATCGAAGCAATCTTGTATGAAACCACAATAAATCAGAGACGAGAATGGCTCAGCAAAATGACTGATGGATTGGGGTTGGGGGATGCTTACGGTGCGATGATAGAACGGATAAAGGCTCAAGATGCGAATGAATCGAGACTTGGGATGGAGGCTTTGATGTGGATCAGTCATGTGGAACGGCCGTTGACGGCAGATGAGCTCTGCCATGCCCTAGGAATCAAGTCAGGCTCCACGGAGTTCAATTCTGACAACGTCCCTACAATGTCAACATTGCTGGGCTGCTGTCAAGGGCTTATTACTGTGGACAAGGATCTTTCAACAGTGCGATTTATTCACCGTACCCTCCAGGAGTATCTTTCTATCCGTTCCGACATTTTCAGTAGGCCTGACTCAGCAATAGCCGAAGCCTGCTTAAGCTATTTGAATTCCGAACAGGTCAAATCCCTTTCAACCGACACCTCTCCCGACACCCTTAAAATTCCCTTCCTAGAATACTGTTCTCTAAACTGGGGAATTCATGCGAAAAGGGAACTCTCGGACTGCTCCAAGTCGCTTGCGCTCAAGATGTTTCAGGAATACGATGGCCACATATCCGTCAAATATATTTTAAACCAAGTAGGTCATGATCTTGATCATTGGGATTCCGGTCTCCCGTTCAGTGGACTAGACTGTGCATGTTTCTTTGGAATTGTAGAAATTGTAACTGTCCTGATGGGAGGTCATGATATCAACAAAGGGAATTCGTGGGGGTATACCCCGCTTATCTGGGCTGCTCACAATGGACATGAGGAAGTCGTGAAAATACTTCTTGGGTATACAGGAGTCAACCCTGACATACAAGACCAGAAAGAAGAGACACCGCTCTCTCATGCCGCTCGTAATGGTCATGAGGAAGTTGTGAGGATATTCCTCGCACTGGAGAAGGTGGATCCTAACCAACAAGGTTATTATGGCAAAATGCCGCTCTCGTATGCTGCCCAGAATGGGCATCTGGAAGTGGTGAAAGTGCTACTCGAGCACGAAGAGGTCAACCCTGATCAGCCAGGCCATGACGGGCTCACACCACTCGCACATGCAGCTCAGAGTGGACATGAATCAGTTGTCAGATTGCTGCTGATGTGCGAAGAGGTCAACCCTAACCACCCCGATGGGAGGGGCAAAAGGCCACTCAGCTATGCCGCCCGCAATGGGCACGAGGGATTGGTGAAAATGCTACTCGGGCGACCAGAGGTTAAGCCTGACAAGCCATGCCGTTGTGGCAGAACACCGCTCTCCTATGCTGCAGAAATGGGGCATGAAGGTGTAGTGGAAAGACTGCTCGAGCGAGAAGAGGTCAACCCGGACAAGTTAGATGTAAGTGGTCGAACACCGCTCTCGTATGCCGCTTGGTGTGGACGTGAGGAGGTGGTTAAAATGCTACTTAGCCAGAAAGGTGTCAACCCAGACAAGTCTTGCTATCACGGCAGACAAACACCACTCTCATATGCCGCTCAGAAAGGGTATGAGGGGGTGGTGAAAATACTACTCGGGCAGCAAGAGGTCAATCCCGACAAGCCAGATCATCGCGCGAATACTCCACTCTTACATGCTGCTCAAGAAGGACATCTAGAAGTGGTGAAGAGATTACTCAAGCGGGGAAAAGTAAATCCCAACATGCAAGATCATACTGGCCACACACCACTTGCGCATGCAGCTATGAAAAGAGATGTAGAGATGGTAGATATTTTCCTCAGGCGTGCAGATGTCGATCCGGACAAACCAAATAATTGGGGTCTTACACCGCTCTCACAAGCTGCTGGTGCTGGGCATGAGGACATTGTGAAAGCTCTACTCGAGCGCGAAGAGGTCAATCCCGACTCACAAAATTATTACGGCGAAACGCCCCTCCAGCATGCCGCTTCCAATGGACATGAGGGAGTGGTGAAAATTCTACTTGGGCGGCAAGAGGTCAACCCGGACAGACAAGATAATGAAGGGAAAACACCCCTCCTTGCTGCCGCTGAACGGGGGCGTGATGGTGTGGTGAAGATGCTCCTCGCGCGGCAAGAGGCAACCCCCAACAAGCCTGACGATCGAGGCAAAACACCTCTCATGTCAGCACGCGCGAATCGCCATAAGAGTGTGATAGAGCTTTTAGAGCCTCATGAAGAAGTCCAACCAAAACAGAAGGTGAGGTGCCGGAGAGACCGTGTGGGAATCGTCTGAGATGGAAATGCACAATATGTTATAATGCTCCTCTTGAGCTCCCTGTCTGGTTTCGCAGCATGGGGATTTCTGAGCTTAGGTCTGTGAAGCACACTAGGGTCTCCTGGATGGGATGAAATAGTTCTATTGTTTTGAGAAGGCTCCGTTTATAACTTCCAGTTTCCTTTTATTTTGTTTAATTTTCCTCTTGCAATAAATTCTTGGCCACGTCTGTTCTTTTCTTAAAAAAGCTTTTCTTCTCCTTTCACTCTCCCATTACCAACTCCCCTCTATTACAGATAACCCTGGAGAATGTCTTTCAGACAGATAGGATGTGGTGTACAATAGTTCAATGATCATTCTGGTGATTGCAAGAAACCACAGAAAGCTCAGATCTAGGCTAGGTGAATGGTTGCTACAAATGACACAGCTCCATTTATAGTACGATAGCACACTTCCCAGATTCCAACAAGCTGCCTAGCTATAGATATCATTACGGAGGGGAGAATAGGCGAGCCTACCAAAAACGCTCTTAACAAACAACCTCACTCCCATTTCCTTCAGTCAATGTGATGCATGAAACACACTAGCTGAGAAACAGTCAAGAAACCTACACTGTAACCTAGCAGGTATACAGCCGCCACAAGACTCTCCTAGTAAATGCCGCTTCAATACGGGCGAATGTTAGACAACCCAACAGCACGCTTTTACGGATCGGTAGCAAAGAGCATCTCGGGAATATTTGCCACAATTTGCGCAACAATAACAGCACTCCTTCCTCGCTGCGATTCTGACCTGCGGGAAGAGCTAGGGGTCTTTCAGCTCCCGGACTGGGAGGCGGCCCCATATCCATTGAGTGAAACATGTCTGAAGTATTATTATGAGCGGCCTATTGTAGAAACATGGAAGAGGAAAAGTGGGAACGAACATGAAGAAATGGATAAAAAGAGCTGGATATTATTAGGATTCGTATCTTCCTTTCTTTATCTATCTAGGGCAGAACGGGGGGGGTTGTCTAGATAATACAAAGAGTGTTTCCAACACCAACATTCCTACTTCCGGAAATCCTTTTGTAGATAGGAATAAACAAAGGAGTTCCGGCCCCATCTACGCTCAGTAAAAAAGACAGCTGGTATTTGAAAAAATGGCCTGGCCTGTGTTGACGAACATGCAGGGGAGCGCAAGGGAAGGCCTGGGATGGGTAATGACTGCCTGGGACGGCAAACAAAATATGAGTGATGAATTGTGATGCGCTTTAACCGAGATAATAAATAAGATTCCAGCAAGAAAGAGAGGAAGGCTAAACAGATCAAGCACGAGCGCCCTCTCCAGCGTACCAAGCGGGACATTACCCCAACCTGGTTTTAATTTTCTCCATGGTGTCGCTTATCCGGGCGTTGTGGCGGTTTGAGGTCATAGGCCGCCGTAGGCCGCCTTAATATGCCCCACCCAGTAGTTATACGAATACATTCAGGGAATTTTTGTAAAAAAAGAATCCGAGCTCTACCTTCAATTTATTGCACAAGCCAAGCGCTAGCCATCGAAACTCCTAATCAATGGCATTAGGGTGCCTCGGGGGTGTGGGGTTGAAGCTTCTTATGTTATTATGGTTTTCTAGGTCATGCTTGAGGGTGGATGCCGGGGTTGTCCACCAGTATATACCGAATCGATAGCCACCAGAGTGGAGTTTCACCTCTGCAAGCCGCTTACGTAATCCAAGGTTTTCTTCCACACCTCTTAGTAGCAATCCCGCAGCTCCGCTCTAACACCTCGCCTTTCTTCGCTCAAAGCCTCCTCTTCTTCCACTACAACAAACATCATCAACAAACGATACACAATAACCCGTCCTTTCCAATACCGTGAGCAATAAACAGTGGAAGATGCCTTAGTATGCCCTCGATGATGGTAACAACTGCTTCAATTCTATGAACTCTTCTAATTATGTGTGAACTAACAGCACTCTCCCCGATGATCGATCTCGCCTCCAAACAATGTTATCAACTTTGGAGCACGGCTTACGGCATGGGGAAATTCACGAGGGCCGTGTCAAAGTTGTCGGAGAATGGCTCATACAAACTGAAGAATTTAGAAGATGGAGCAGATTCGAAGGCGAAGGTGGCAGTGTTGCGACAGTGCTATGTTGTTACGGAGGTCCGGGAGTAGGCAAAGCGTTTATCAGGTAATAAGAGTTATTCTCAAGGGAGAAAAGAGAGCTCGTGCTAACCGGCTGTGATGATAGTTCGCTAGTAGTAGACAGGCTGCGTGATCAGGCGAGACCAAACACTGCCGTTTCATCTTTTTACTTCAACTTCGCTGTCCGAGAGGAGCTCACTGCCACCGCTATATTAGGCTCAATGCTGGAGTAGATGATCAACGGAATGGAAGTCATTCCCGAGGATATATCGCGGGGCTTGAAGGAGCAGCTAAGCACTATTCATGAAGATGAACCACAACTCGCTGGTGTCGTGAAGGTTCTACAGCTCATCACACCTTCACAGCCCAGATATATGTGCCTTGACGGCCTTGACGAATGTGTGGGAGCCCAAAGAGTTAGCATTCTTGATTCATTGAAACAAATCCTCGAAAAGTCTCCGTGTACGCAAATATTCATTAAGGGGAGACCCCAAATTCGGGCCGAGATCGAAGAATGTCTTGCTGGACGGGTGATAAGTGTGTCGGTATGCCTTATCAAAGACGATATCATCACATACCTTCATGCTAGACTAGCCGAGGACGAAATATCCGATGCTATGGACAAGAGTCTGGAGGCCGACATTCTAGACAAAATCCTTGAAAATATATCGGGAATGTGAGTTTGCCCAATGGTGCCGAGAACCCTACCCCACAGTATCCACTAATAAATATATTTAGATTTCTACTGGCTTCCTTAAGTATAGAGATGCTACGGTATTAACAAAGGGCACTTGTGGGGGTATAATCCGCGCTCATGGGCTGCCCTGGAAAACACGGCACTGGCCCTACAAGCCAGCTACTACAACCATGGTTTCTACAGAATCCGGCGCAGCGTCCTACGCTACCACCAGCAAAACTGACTTCTACCAGCTCCTCGAGCTCCCTTCCTCTAACGCTCCTTTGACCCCCTCCCTCCTCGGAAAATGGTACCGTAACGCCGCCCTAAAATGGCATCCAGACAGGAACACCTCCCCCCTAGCCCCGGAGTTGTTCAATCTCCTCTCGGTGGCCCGCGATGTCCTCTCCGACCCGGCAACGCGGGTAGCATACGACAACGCGCGCAACGCGCGGTTGGCACAGAAGCGTAGGAATGAAGCATTTGATGTGAATCGCAAGCGGATGCAGCAGGAGCTGGAGAGCCGGGAGAGAGGCTAAGAGAGCTAGAGTCGATGGTGAGGATGCGGAGGCCCATTCTCGCCAGCGGTTGGAGAAATTGGAGGCTGATGGGGCAGAGTTGAGAAGGAAAAAAGAAAAAAAAGCGGAGGAGGAGGAAGAGAAGGAAGACAAATTTATGGTCGATGGAGACCGGGAGAAGGAGGGTGGGGATAGCAAGGGCCAGGAATGCCGTGGGAACTCGAATTAACGATCCTTGTGCTGGGTAGTCCGGAATTTCCTCCTCTTGAAACGGGGCGAAAAACACACCAAAAATCTCCCCCTCCGAGATAAAAGAAAAAGAAAAAAACACCAGACCTTACTAGGAGAGGCAAGTCAGACGTCCTAGCACAAGGTCCGATTATTCGAGTTCTTACGGTACACCGTTGCCGTGTCCAGGCCGGACTTCCACCACACTAGCTGGCAGATCCCCCCAGGCATCTATTGGAGTTTGCACTCACGCTACAGCTGGGATTGGGCCAGCTCTGGATGGCTGTTAGCGTTGTTGGCACTTGGAGTGCCTTGTGCCATGCCAATTTGCCCGGCACAGCACTATGAGGTGCCAGAGTGTGTTCTCTGAAATCGATCGCACATTGAGAGTCCGCTGGAAGTGCAAGGGAAACCACCACATCGACGGACAGCACCTCTGCAGCGTATTCTCGAAAGAAGGCGCGACACACGACTGCTTCGTCCCACTAACAAAACCGGAGAAAGAAAAGAAGCTTAAGTCTGCATTGATAGTCTTCACCTCCATCGTGGCCGCCCACGCTGCAATTCACGACACCCTCGACCTAGCATTCAAAGACCTCGTCTAGGCAAGCGGTAAAGAACCAGACATCTCTCACCACCACCATCCCTTTCCTGGGCCCCCTACATCATCATCGCCCAAGCCACAACGACAAACTCCAGATGACTCTCCGAAACCATCCACCCCAGCAAAAACCACCGCGGCAACTTCTAGGGATCCTGAACTCAATCGGGTCCCTTACTTTGCTAGCTTCGCCGGAACGCTAAGAGGATCCCCGTTTAACAAGAGCGCTATTGCACAGAGCCCAGATTAACGTCCTCCATGCCATAGCGAGCCATCTGCAAGTTTCAGCAATGTGATTGGCTGAACCTCAGTCCAGATTAAAATAGTGGCCAGTATTTGGGTGGATGGCTCGCTATGCTAGGCGCTTGCTATGGCGTGGAATACGTTATAAAAGTATCACACTCATGCGCATGAGGGCCGCGGAGAAGGCAAAGATTGAGGCTCAGATGAGGAAGGAGGAGGAGGAAGAGGAAGCGTCTGCAGCAGAGGAAGGGGAGGTATGGGATCGTATTATTTTTATCGAGCCGTTTCGGGAGTGTTGGTTTGTTTTTCAGGTTTTTTTTTACCCTTTTTCGATGATGATACAAGTATAGTGAGTTGGTTTTTTTTAAAAAAAAGATTTTCAGTTCAATTGGATTGCGATGGCAGCATTTTTTTAGAATGGGATCACCGGGGTTTAACGAATGTACTATTACAAACAATCTACCCACCAGCCTGCCTAGCTTACGGAGAGGGGAAATCAATCAGAAGCGTATCGTATCATAGGAACACTAGGGGCCCGTTTACCTATGGACGACTGTATAGCGAAGAACCGCAAGAACTCTAATAATTGGAGGAAACCTTAAACAGCCTAGAGCACGGTCCAATTAGTCAGGTTCTTACGGTAGATGCTTATGTCGCCTATAATTAATCAATAAACCAGGCCTCCTATTCGCTGCAGCTAGGCCATATAAACTTTTCGTTTTTTTTTGGTCATCAGTATGTGGGTCGCATTGGGGGTTGGAGAGAATTTGGTTGCCACGCATCTTTTGTGTTTGGTTAATTTTATCCACGCACAAAAGGTCCAGTATTCTACCCGTGGCGAGGGAGGAATATCAAAAATTAGAACTAGCTCGACTTGTAAAATATTTTTGCTTATGGGCGACATTGGGTACATAGGGTCGGAGAGAAGATGGCCTCTTGGTGGGGGAGAGGAGATGGAGGATGGTTTCCTAAAATCCATAAATATGGGGATTAGATTAAAATTCAATATTACACCCACCGCCTATCCTGAGGCGAAATATGGAGAGAATATACTACTACATGCCTGAGCTGGACGTTTATTTCAAGCTCGAGCGATATCAGTTGATTGAGGATTGGTGCATAACCACGCCGCCAAATAGATTGTGGAGATTTTGGAAAAAGCCAAGGCAGGGCTAAGTTCTGGTTGGACAATCTCCCGTCAACTTCATCTCACTTCACAAGCCTCAGTGAACTTCGCCTGACCTTACAGGCTACGAATACATCTCTCACCACTTTCGTATATGCCCAATGATATCTATCATAAGCTTCAAAACTCATGGATGCCTTCAATTCAATCCAATGGCGAACCTCCGACGACAAAGAAGAAGAGCCCTCCTCCCGACCAAGTGCATCTGACTTCCCCAACGAAGAGGTGCCACCCACAATGGGCTTAGCAGAGCAGGTTAACCAAATTATGAATACCAGTCATTAAGATCCAACGGGCGCAGCTTAAGTGAGCCATACCGTGTCCGGAAAACATTATTCCTTCTTGGTGTTTTTTTTTGTCTCGGATTGCGGAGGCGAGGGGGCCGATGGTGGATTTAGCGAGTAAATACCGTATCATCAGTCTTAGTGAAGCTTAGTCAGAGAAGGCTAAGAGAGAGTAGTGCACCCCCACATAGAAAAAAAAATTAAAAAAAGATTTGTCCAGTGGACGCAATACTGGCTCTTCGGACTTCCGTGTGGGGATGGGGGCATTTAGGAATACTGACAAGCGGACACGAGATCCTATCGTCGGGTTGGCTAAGTTACGGAACATTTGCTGGTGCGTCTTGTCCATCCAAGGGATAGTGCCGGCAGCGTAGGAACAAGAATCATATCACATCAATGTTGGTTTCATACTTTTGGGTAGCTTAATTGGACCGCTCTTGGGTAACTTACGCTATTCGTGGCTATGCAACACCTGAGAAGTTGGTTTAACACTAGGAGACCCCGTCTTGCTTTAACGAGACCTCGCTTTTCTCTCTCCCCTACGAACATCATCAACCGACCATACTCCATAACTGCTCTTCCACAGTGCGAGAAATAAATACTGGAAAATGGCACATTATAAAACCAATGATATAAGCAACTTCTCCTATAATCAGAACTCTTTCAATGTGTCGAACAACTATATTGGTACCGACGATCGATCTCAACTCCTATCCTGGTTATCACCTCTGGTGCCTAGCCTACGCCATCGGGACGTTCGGGAGCGCCGTATTAACGATATCGGGGAATGGCTCATATGCAGTGAGGAATTCAAGAGATGGCGCGGGCTGAGTGAGGAAGGTGATAGTGCGGTTCTATTTTGCTATGGAGATCCGGGGGTTGGCAAAACGTTTATTAGGTGAGGAGGATTGCGCTTCGGAGAGAGGTGGGGTTCTGCTAACAAGGCGCGATGTTAGTTCGCTAGTAGTGGATAGGTTGTGCGACCGGGCCAGAGGACAAAACACCGTCGTTACGTGTTTTTACTTCGACTTTGCGGCCAGAAAGGAGCAGTCTGCGACCAATATGTTGGGCTCGTTGGTGAAACAAATTATTAGCGGGATGGAGAGGATTTCGGATGAAATATCAACGGCCTTCCAAGAACAGAAAAAGGCTATTGGTGGATGCCGACCGCAACTCGTTGATCTCGTGAAGATGCTACAAACCATCGCGTCTTCGCAGCCGACAATTATGTGTGTTGATGCTCTCGACGAATGGGTAGGAGTGCAACGGGTCAAGGTCATTGATTCGCTGAAACAAATCCTTGAGAGGTCTCCAGGGACTCGAATATTCGTGACAAGCAAGCCTCATATTCGGGCTGAGATGGAAGAACGGTTCGCTGGCTGCATGGTGAATGTATTGGTATGCACAACCAAAGGTGATATCACCGAATACCTTCGGGTCAGACTGGGTGAGGACGAAATGCCAGATGCCATGAACGCGAGTCTGGAGGCCGAAATTTTGAGGACCATTCCGGAGAAGGTATCAGAATTGTGCCTGGGGGCAATGGTGTTCAGAATCTCATGCTACGCTCTCCGCTAATGGCTGTCACCAGGTTTCTACTCGTTTCCATAAATATCGACTCAATCCTGCAGGAATCGACGATATATAGAAGAAGAGAACGGCTAAGGAAAATTGGCGATGGATTAGGGTTGGGAGATGCCCACGGTGCGACAATAGAGTGGATAAAGGCACAAGGTGGGGGCAAGTCGCGACTCGGAATGGAAGCTTTAATGGAGATCAGTCATGCAGAGCGGCCGTTGACGGTGGACGAGCTCTACAATGCCCTCGCGGTGGAGCTGGGCTCCACAAATTTCAATGCCGAGAACGTCCCTTCGATTTCGACGTTAATTAACTGCTGTCAAGGGCTGATTACTGTGGATAAGGAAGCATCAACTCCGCGGCTTATCCATTTTACTCCCAAAGAGTATCTTTCCGCCCGTCCCGCTATTTTCAGTAGACCTCACTCGGCAATGGCAGAGATCTGCTTAACCTATCTGAATTCCAAAGAGGTCAAAGCCCTGCCGCCGCCCGCTCTCCCCACATCCTTGATACACCCTTCCTTGGATATTGTTCTCGATACTGGGGGGTGCATGCGAAAAAGGAGCTCTCAGACTGCAAAAGATCGCTCACCTTGCACAAGCTTCAGGAATATGATGGCCACATATCTGCCAAATTGCTTCTGGAACAAGTATAGGGTATGGGTTTCGAAGATTTGGACGCCGGTTTCCGGTTTAACGAACTACACTGCGCATCATTTTTCGGAATTGTGGAGGTAGTAGCTTCTTTGATAGAGATGGGAAGTTGTGATATCCACGAAGGTGTATATGGGAACACTCCGCTGGTGTGGGCTGCGAGGAGTGGGCATGAGGGAGTGGTGGAAATGCTACTCAATCAGAACCAGGTTAACCCCGACAAGCCAAATATGGATGGCCAGACACCGCTCTCGCATGCCGCTCAGAACGGTCATGAGAGTATAGTGAAAATTTTACTCGATCGGGACGAGGTTAACCCCGACAGACCTAATATTATCGGCGACTCACCGCTTGGGTACGCCGCTAGGGGTGGATATGAAGAAATCGTGAAAATGCTACTCGCGCGCGAAGAGGTCGACCCCGACAAACTAAATAATTCCGGCCAAACACCGCTCCACTACGCCGCTGAATGTGGAGATGAATAAATCGTAAAAATATTGCTCGTGCGGGAAGAGGTCAACCCCGACAGGCGAACTAATCACGGTTATACACCGCTCTCGATTGCTGCTGAGGCTGACCATGTGGTGAAAGTCTTACTCGCGAGAGAAGAGGTCAATCCTGAAAACCTAGATAATGATGGTGACACACCGCTTGCCTGTGCCACCTACAGTGGATGTGAGGGAGTGGTAAAAATACTACTCAAGCAAGAGGGGGTCAATCCCGACCATGCAAATCATGCTGGCAAAACTCCACTCTCGTATGCCGCCATGCACGCAGCTAAGAAGGGCCACAAGAGGGTTATTTATCTGCTACAAACCTCGCGAAGCGGTCGTACACGGCACTGTCTCCGGCCTAGGGGGCGCCTCGTAGAAACCATCGCCATTCCTTCTCTTCAGTAGCATGCTGCCTACCGAAGCTGTCCTTGGATACTCTTCACAGGGGGGGGTCACGCGTTACCAGAGTTGCTATCGCATTTTTATGAGGCCCTGTACCTAACTTAGTCGTGTGAGGGTACGAGTTTCTGTTTATAGAATACTTTAGGGTCTGGTTGGTGTGATCAAATAGTGTTATTCTGAGAAGGTTCTGTTCATAGCTTGCAATTTTTACCCTATCCTATTCAAATTTCCTCTAGTGCTAAATTACCGTCTGAGCCTTATGTGTCCCGCCCTGTTTTCTTTCTCCCCTTTCTTTCCCTTTTCCCCATCCTCTTCTTCAGTGATCGAATTCTCCGAGCGATAGATAATCTGTATACACAGTGCATGTTTAGATAGTGGTGAAGTGGTGTACGATAGCGCAGGGACTATTAAGGCAATTTTGAGCTATATCCCAACCGTGTCTACGATAGGGCCCCTGTTACTATAAATTATATGACATAACTAGTTGCACAGTATTGAATTTGGCGGATATGTAATGCCTACCCCCCGAGGTATGGGAGCACAGAGGGTGGGGA
The DNA here is from genome assembly GCA_003070745.1 of Tuber borchii. Lineage (NCBI taxonomy): Eukaryota > Fungi > Ascomycota > Pezizomycetes > Pezizales > Tuberaceae > Tuber > Tuber borchii. The sequence continues at coordinate 56,902 of NESQ01000338.1, read as the reverse complement.
GAATCTACCCTGGATCAACAAGATAGAAAAGAAAGCTTTAGTAGATAACTCGCCAAGAGGATTCATTGTAGTAGGCAGCGAGAGAGGATTATTGTTTGCCGAGTCCACGCGGAGAAGAAATGCCCAACACCGGAAGAGCACATATCTGGAGACAGACGGGAAAGAAAGCCTCCCGACCACTTACCCACCGGTGACCCAATAGTGATATAGACTCTTGCTTTACTATAAGAAAGTGACAAAGAAACACATATGGATCTTGCAACCTCGGGAATAGAGATGGTACTAGCTAGGTGGAGAGTAGAGAGACCAAGGAAACGCCAGCCCGGTACTATTCCATCTGCTAGTCAATTGGAGGGGAGTAGAAGTGGGATGAATGGGAGTTTTCTCTACCCTAATATCATGTCGGTTGGTTTGGACTCGATCCAGTGCTATCTGATACTATAAACCATTCTAGGAATTGACTTAGACCTCCGGCTAATCAACTGATGGTCATGTTGCTGTTATTTGTCAATGGCGAATTCGGCACCTGCTAATGCTTTCCGGACACTTGCATAGCGGATGGTCTAGTTTAATTAAGGCGGGCTCTGACCATCCAAAGAGGTGATGCCTCACTGCCGGATTCAGTGTTCGGTTGGCGATAACGGTTTAAAAGCAGGATATCGAAAGTCCTCCAATGGTAAGTCACCTTCATAGAACATTGCATTAATATGAGAATACCCCCCCCCCGACTCTTTCGAGATGAGAGGAGAGGCTTCCCTAGTATTCGCCAAGCTAGCCGCCACGTTAGTCATGCGGTTTGTCTGATCTTATTGTGGTAGGCTAGGCTAGAGCGCAACAAACCTTTTTTACTCGCCCCTTATGAAGACTCCGGGGCCCCCTTACAGACTAAATAACAATGGGAGTGGCTAAGTATGTCGGAGGGCCTTGTCATACCCGACAGTACACCAGAGCTTTGAATGCCCGAACTCAAACCCACGATATGTCGCGCGCAGCCTCAACCACGTTTTGGTATCCGAACACGGAGCACGAGCTGTTGCGGCATATTACACAACGCCTTCTCCTATGGTCCTTACAAACCCTAACCTATTTAATATAGGCGGCATTGTGGGCACTAATGCTAGCTTGGGATTATGAGTGGGGGTCTATCTGACATCATCGCTAAGGGAGATAAATGATTGCGGAATTACTGCGGTATTAACATACAAACGGCCGGGGTAGGGGACAAATGGCAGAAGGAGCTAGGCCTATTAAAAAAGAAATTCCTTGGCGTCTATTTGTGAGTCAAGTGAACACGTTACTGTGACTTTCATTTGGGGTGATTTTGGTATAAAACTTGAGGTGATTCGGCTGTCATGTCTTGTGCGGATACCTTAGTCCAAGTCAAAACCAACGACTGCCAGAAGCATAATCCAGATTCTCCATGGATACAGCTTAAGTAGCAATACCCAACAACTCCGCTCGAACACATCCACTTTCTTCGTCTAAAGCTTCTTTTTCTTCATCCACTAAAGCCATCGTCAACCAACCATACTCAATAACCCGCCCAGTTCAACAGTGTGAGCAATAAAATGTGGAATGCGCCTTAGTATGTCCTCAATGATGGTAACACCTGCTTAAATTTTACCCCCCTTCTAATTATGTGTGGAACAACAGCGATGCCCGACCTCGCGTCCTAGCTATGTTACCACGCGTAGAGCACGGCATACAGCATGCCGACATTCAGGAAGACCGTGTCAATGGGGTCGGGGAATGGCTGATACAAACTGAGGAATTTAGACGATGGAGCAGATTCGAAGGCAAAAGTGGAGGCGATGAGGCAGTTCTGTTTTGTTACGGAGGTCCGGGGGTTGGCAAAACATTTATTAGGTAAGAGGAGTTATTCAAAAGGGAGAGAAGAAAGCTCGTGTTAACAGGCTGGGATGATAGTTCTCTCGTAGTAGACAGGCTGCGCGATCAGACCAGGGGAAAGAACACTGCCGTTACATCTTTTTACTTCGACTTCGCAGTCCGACAAGAGCTCTCTGCTATCATTATGCTAAGTTCAATTCTGAAGCAGATGATTAACGGAATGGAGATCTTTCCCGAGGAAATATCTCAGGAAATATGCAAGCGGGGACTCACCTATAATAAATCGAAACTGAGATTAGTTGATATCGTGGAGATTCTACACCTCATCACATCTACACAACCCACATTTTTGTGCATTGACGGCCTTGACGAATGTGTTGGAGCGCAACGAGTCATGATTCTTAATTCGTTACAACTGATCCTTAAAAAGGCCCCGAGTGCGCGAATATTCCTGACTGGGAGGGTTCATGTTCAGGCTGAGATCGAGGAGCGTCTTGCTGGACTGGTGATAAGTGTACCTGTAGGATCTAATAAAGACAATATCATCACATATCTTCGTGCTAGACTAGCCGAGGACGAAACGCCAGATGCCATGGACGAGAGCCTTAAGACCGACATCCTAGAGAAGATCCCAGGAAATATAGCGGGAATGTGAGTAGGTCCAATGGTGCTTAGAATCCTCCCCTACATTACCCACTAATAAATATATTTAGGTTTCTACTCGCTTCTTTAAGTATCGAAGCAATCTTACATGAAACGACAATAAGTCAGAGACAAGAAAGGCTTGGCCAAATGACTGATGAATTGGGGTTGGACTATGCTTATGGTGCGGCGATAGAACGGATCAAGGCTCAGGACGAAAATGAATCTAGACTCGGGATGGAGGCATTGATGTGGATCAGTCATGTAGAACGGCCATTTACGGCAGATGAGCTCTGCCTTGCCCTGGCAATCAAGCTAGGATCCACGAATTTCAATTCTAAAAATGCTCCTCCAATGTTAACATTGCTGGGCTGCTGTCAAGGGCTTATTACTGTTGATAGAGATCCATCAACTGTGCGACTAATTCACTCTACCCTCCAAGACTATCTTTCTGCCCGACCAGACATTTTCATTAGGCCTCACTCGGCAATAGCCGAAACCTGCTTAACCTACTTGAATTCCGAACAGGTCAAAGCACTATCAACCGGTCCCTCTCTCGATATCCAGCAAATGCCCTTCCTAGAATACTGTTACCTGAACTGGGGAATTCATGCAAAAAGGGAACTCTCAGACTACTCCAAATCACTTGCGCTCCAAATGTTTCAGGAATACGATAGCCACATATCTCTCAAACTACTTTTAAGACAAATAGGGCATCTTCGCTTCAAGTATGTTGATCCCCGTTCCAAGTTCAATGCGCTAGAATGTGTATCCTTCTTTGGAATTGTGGAGCTTGCAACTTCCCTAATAGAGATGCGATGCTATGATATCAACCAAGGGCACTTCCGTGGGTATACTCCGCTCATATGGGCTGCCCACAATGGGCATGAGGAAGCGGTGAAAATACTGCTGGATTTAGGGGCCAGTCCCGACAAAAATGATGAGAGGGGCAAAACACCGCTCTTGCATGCTGCTCGCAATGGACATGCTGAGGTCGTGAAAATACTTCTCGAGGGGTACGATGTCAACCCTAACCACCAAGCTAGATGGGAGACGCCGCTCATGTCTGCTGCCAAGAATGGGCATGAAGAGGTGGTGGAAGTGCTTCTCCGGCTGCAAGCGGTCTGCCCTGTCAAGCCATGTTTTTATGGAAGAACACCGCTCTCGTATGCTGCCGAGAGGGGGCATGAGGGAGTGGTGGAAAGACTGCTCAAGCGGGAAGAGGTCAACCCGGACAAGTTAGATCAGAGTGGCCGAACACCGCTCTCGTATGCCGCTCGGTGTGGACGTGGGGAAGTAGTCAAAATACTACTCAGACAAGAAGGGGTCAACCCCAACAAACCATGTTATAAGGGCAAAGCACCGCTCTCATATGCCGCTCTGGAAGGACACCTGGGGGTGGTCAGGATACTACTCGGGCGAGAAGAAGTCAATCCCGACACGCAAGATCATACCGGCCAAACACCACTTACATATGCCGCGGACAAAGGACATGTGGAAGTGGTAAAAATTCTGCTTGGACGGGCAGAAGTCAACCCGGACAAATCCAGTATTTATGGAAGAACACCGCTCTGGCATTCAGCTTCCAATGGGCATGACGGAGTAGTGGAAATTCTTCTTGGACGGGAAGAGGTCAACCCAGACAGGCAAGATAATGAAGGGCAAACACCTCTTTTTGCTGCTGCTAAGCGGGGGCGTGATGGTGTGGTGAAGATACTCCTAGCGCGAAAAGAGGTAACCCCCGACAAGCTTGACGATCAGGGCACAACACCTCTCATGTCAGCATCTGCCCAGGGCCATAAGCGGGTAGTAGAGCTTCTAGAGCGGAAATAAGCGGTCCATCCAAAGCCGAAGGTAAAGCGCCGGAAACACCACCTTATTGAATCCCTATGAGAGGAGAATGCTCATATATGTTATCACGCCAGTCTGAAACTCCTTGTCTGTCTTTTGCGAGGTAGGAATTTCTGAGCGTCTGTTTACAAAGCACGGTGGAGGCTGGACAATGGGGTGAATTAGATCTCTTGTTTAGAGAAGGTTCAGTTTTTAACTTCTAACTTCCATCTATTCTGTTTAATTTTCCTCTTGTTGTAATCCCTTGTCTTCGCCTTTTATTTTCTTGTACAATTTTTTCCTTCCCTGACTCTCGCATCATCCTCTCTCTTATGCTACAGACAATCTATATATACAATCGTTTTTAGAGAGAATAAAAGTAGTGTCCAACAGGGGCCGCGTCAGTATGGAGGATGGGAGAGACAGGCCCACCGAACACGCTTTTCACAGCACCCTTCTCTCCGATTATGTTCTTCCCAGTCCATGTAATGTGAATTACACCAGCTGAGACGCAAGTAAGACAAAATCTATCCTCTAACTTGGTAAGTATTCAGCAATTCCAAGGCTCTCTCAACGAAGCGACATTAGCCCTAGTGAATGCCGTATAGCCCAACAGCATGCTTTACATATAAGCAGCAAATAATACTCCGGGAGTGTTCAATGATACAAAACCATTCCAACCAATTCACCTGCACTTCTACCGCGTGCAGTGAGGGTTTTATTATCTACCAAGGCTAAAATCGGCATCTACCAAGGAATTGTTGCTCTGGTTTGTTGAATTTTGTTGAATTTTAGTTATCATCTTCCCTTGTTCACAAACCACGGCCTGGTCGCCTGCGTTTCTTTCCTAAATCATTCCTTCTTATTGGGTTGCATCCCATGTGGTGATGAGACATCGTTGGATGGGCCTTAATTATTTGGCAGTTATTTCTTATAGGCTAGGCTTCTTTGCACTCTTCAAGGGTTGAGGGATATATCTGGATGGAACGCATGATGCGTTATGGGCTGAAGACGGGAAATAGGTTATCTCATGAAGGATGAAGTGACCAATGTTCTGCTTATATGTTAGCCATATGGCCCTTTCTTTTGGTTGATCGCAAGTAAGAATGATATAGCGAGTTGAAGTTATACAAAGTCATTACTATTGCGCTTGCGCACATTAGGGCTTATTCCAGCATTGTTGATTCTGCTCAAGACAAGTGATACTTTATGACCCCGCTCGAGGGTCCAATCTTAGGCTGGATCATAGCTATATCGTACTTCGGCGATCCAATGCGGGAGCATTGCAGAGCTCAAGGATGGGGGTTTCGGATTTTCGAATTTTCGAATTTTCGGGAATGCTAGGCTGCGGGATTTTGCTATACAGTGCCGTAGTGCTCCGGGTAACGGTAACTGACTACAGGTAACTCTCTCTGAAAAGCTTAATCAGCGAAGGCTAAGTGAGAATTGTGCACACCCCCCCACATAGACAAATCCTATATGATACTCGCCCCAAAAGTCTGTCTCTAACCTTTGCTAATAGGGCCGGAGGGGGTTAAGAACTAGGCTTCACTCATAGCAATAGGTGGTGTTACAGGGGTAATTTTTTTTAGGGGGGAAGGGGTAGCAAGATAAGTTAGCGGTGTTCTCCCCTATATGCGTGTATGGCGTACCATCGACGGGAAGGAGCATCTACCACTTGCCAAAAGGGTTACCCGGCAAAATCTGCCACTTTCCTAATCACTGTCAGGGGGTGTGGGTTGGCCACCTTATCCGTCTAAAGGGTAGCGTAGCAGCAAGGATCATATGAATATTGGTTTCATACATTTGGGTGGCTTAACTTGAGCTCTCTTGGGTCACTCTGTTGGCGGCTGTGCGCCGCCTGCGAAGTTGGTGTAACACCGGCTAACCACCGCCTTGCTTTAACCAGACCCCGCTTTTCTCTCTTTCCCAGGAATACCATCAACCAACCCTACTCAGTAACCTCCTCTTCACCCGATCAAGCAATAAAGAGTGGAAGATGTCGCAATATACCATCAACAGTAGCAACAACCTTCCCAATACTACGAGCTCTTAGAATACGAACTCTAATAACACTAATGTGCAGAACCACTACACGATTGGCGATGATCGGTTATAACTCCTAACCTGGTTATCACCCTTTGAGCCCAGCTTACGCCATCGGGACATTTGAGAGCGCCGTGTCGGCAATGTCGGAGGGTGGCTCGTACAAGATGGGGGGTTTAGGAGGTGGCACTGGCTAAGTGGGGGGGTAGAAGTGGTGGCCCAGTTCTGTTTTGCTGTGGGGATCCGGGGGTTGGTAGGACGTTTATTAGGTAGTGAGGATTACCCTATGGGGAGAGTTGGGAGGCTCTACTAACAATAAACTATGACAGTTCGGTAGTAGTGGATAGGCTATGCGACCAGGTCAAAGGAAAATAAACCACCGTTGTGTGTTTTCGCTTCGACCTTGCAGCCAGAAAGGAGCAGTCTGCCACCAATATGTTGGGCTCGTTGGTCATACAGATGGTTAACGGGATGGACAGGATTCTGGATGAAATCTTGACGATGTTTCAAGAACAGAAAAAGGACATTGGTGGATGCGGACCGCAGCTTGCTGATCTCGTGAAGATGCTACACACCATCACGTCTTCCAAACCTAGATTTATGTGTATTGATGCTCTCGATGAATGTGTGGGAGTGCAACGGGCCAAGGTTCTTGATTTGCTCAAACAAATAATTGATGGATCTCCAGGGACTCGAATATTCGTCACAGGCAATTATATTAGGGCTGAGATGGAAAAACGCCTTGTTGAGCGCATGGTGACTGTACCGGTATGTCCAACCAAAGGCGATATCACAGAATACCTTCGAGTCCGATTGGGGGAGGACGAAATTCCAGATGCCATGAACGCGACCGTGGAGGCCGAAATGTTGAGGCCGATTCCGGAGAAAGTATCAGAATTGTGCCTGGTCTTGTCGTGCACAACCTCAGCCAGATTTTCGTATCCGAACACGGAGATCCGGCCCCTAGCAGACATAGTGAATAATACGAGTTGTTATGGTATATTACACAACTCCTGCTCCTATGGCCCTTAAATACTCTAACCCGTTTAATATAAGCGGCATAGTGAGTATCAATGCTAGCTTGCACTTAAGAGTGGGCTTATCTAACATCATCGCTAAGAGAGATATATAATGCGGGATTAAACCATAAACCGATAGGGCACAAATGGCTGAAGGAGCTAGGCATATTAAGAAGGAAATTCCTCAGCCTCTATTTGTGAGCTTGCGCGTAACTTAGTCGTTGGTTTTGACTAGGTTTATGGCATCCGCACAAGACATGGCAACCGAATCACATCAACTTATACTAAAATCAGCGCAAATGAAAGTCACAGTGGCGTGTTCACTTGATTATAAAAAAGCTTTCACGTCTCCGTCTTTCTACCTCTTTCACTTCTTTACTCTTTCTTTTCATCAACCCAACAACACTAAGGGCGAGCACTTAAGTAAGGAACCCTTTATCTCTCGCTTTCTCACTATTGCATCACTACACCTACCTAGAAATACTACTTCTTCTACTGGAGTTTTAAAATGACCGGTGTCAACCCCAAAGGTACCTTCCCCCCAACGTCTATTTAAAAATAACCCCTGCTAACAAATATTTGCCTATGGTGCAGCTTTTCCCCTCGGCGACGAGGCCTTCACACAGGAAATCCTAGATATCGTCCAACAAGCATCTCACTACCGCCAGTTGAAAAAGGGAGCGAACGAAGGTTTGTCAACCCAATACCTCTCTTGTCCCGCGGACCCTTTGGCTAAGCATTATTTACAGCGACCAAACTCTCAACCGAGGTATCTCTGAATTCATTGTACTCGCGGCCGATACTGCTCCTTTAGAGATTCTCCTCCATCTTCCCCTTCTTTGCGAGGACAAGAATGTCCCCTACGTCTTTGTTCCTTCCAAGATTGCGCTTGGACGTGCTTGTGGTGTTTCCAGGCCTGTGATCTCGGCCAGTGTCACTTCAAATGAGGCTTCGGAATTGCAGGGCCACATCAGAAGAGCCAAAGAGAAAATTGAGAGGTTACTCATTTAAGATACCTAGCTGGACATGGTTCAAGTAGTATGGTTATGACTCGATGGAAGGGGTTTCGCTTGTATCATTAAAATAAAGTTTTACTGTCCAACCTCTTTTCTGGTTCGATTGCACCGAACCTTCAAGTAACATGCTAATCGTGAATGCTTCGCGATACGTTTCTGGATCTTTTCAACTGCAAAGCTCAGCCTTACACATAATAGCTTGTTGCCTCTTACCTGAGAATGGGCATGCGCATGCGAATTGAGCCGACAGGTGACAACTCACGATCCATCCACACCTCATTTGGTCAACTCTCGGTACTAAAAGGTACAAGGTTCGGACTACAATATCACTTAAATTCGAACTTATTATGCAATGTACAACCGTAAACATAGGCATAACTTAGCCTATTATGGTAAATCCCCCTAATAGAGACCTTTGCGAAGGTGGTGACTCGCATAACTATACTATCTTGGGCAGCACAACCCGGCTCTCAGGCCAATTAGGGGGATTTAGCTGGTCTGGCAAGAGAGTCGTTAGGGTAACAAAAGTGGAAAAGTACCCCAGGGTGCCCCAGGGTGCCCCAGGTGGATTTAGCAACAATGATTGGCTCGTGTCATTTGGGGGAGTTGATCCCTTTACTCCTTTTCAGGCACTCGAACTAAGTACAGGCACAGCTGGCAGTGGAAGCGATCGGTGGTTTCAATATACTTTATTCCTATAACTAGAGGAGCTACCGCCAATCCAGGCTTATGAGCACCAAACAGCATTACAATCCCGGTGGTAAAGTAACTAAAGAGAAGAAAGTTAGGGATAACTGTGGCAACTATGATGTAAGAAGCATATGATGAACATGAAGGGTAGTACAGTACCGCTATCCCTTTCACTGCTGAGATATGATAGCTTAATGTAGGGTTGGGAGAACCCGTTGCCAATTGGGCAAAGCGCATTAGCGTCTGCTTCTAGGGATCGACCACACTGTCTTGGGGGACAGCGGAAAAAGGTATGGCCGGTTGCCAGGGCACTGCGGGGTCATAGCTCGTCCATGGGGGGCCCGTGGGCCTCACCCCCTTTACATACCTTAGTCCCATAGCTCCTCCCATCTCCGAGCCACCACGCTTCCTACACCTCGCGTTCCTATACATTCAATTGCTCGTGTTCTTTATTACCCATTAAAAACAATTACCCTAGCATTTGACACCACGAACAATGGCCCCAAGGCGAGCTTCAACACGCCGAGAGACCTCAACCCCAGCAAACAGACATGGGGCCCGTGGCGGAATCAGAAAAAACACGCGAAACCGTCAACCCCCAAATCGGTACGGACAGGGAGTAGACCCTGCCCCTACATGGTCCAATCACCAGGAACAGATACAGCCCTCAAGCACGAGCAGCGAGATCGAACCCAGCACTCCACGATACAGCCACTCTCCCTTGCCAAATATACAGCAGAGTATTTCTCGGACCTTATCCCTGGCAGGGAGCCCTACGGCACCCGCAACACGAACCATCTCTAGCGAAGCAGATCCCGAATCCTCAGCTCTTCAAGAATCGGATATACCAATAAACCTGAGCATGATGCAGCAACTGTTACAGTCCCATCAGCAGGACATTGTAGACCGCGTTATCCACCAACTGAGCTCCCAGAATCAGGCACATGAACTAAACACTAGCCACGTTTCCCTGCCACCATCTCCAACCATCGTTAACCCGCTATTACCACAGCCAAACCCTACTCACGCAAGAATTAGGGAACTAGAGAGCCAGCTGGCAGAACTCAGGGGGGAAATAGCAGCAGAGAAGAGAAGTCACACCCATGAGCCGGGTAGAATGAGTACGTATATCCCCACCCAACACAGGGTAATACCAGCAGGGGAGAGCGCATCCACTATGGCCGACTCAGTGGAGAATTTATTCCCTGGGGTGGAGCGAGCCACCCTTATCCAGATCATTGAAAACTGGTTTAAACCAACCAACATCTATCGCCTCCTAGCGAACGAGAAGGAGCGGGCGGAGTCACAACGCACAATCAGTATTGGAGGGGTAGAATTCGAACAAGCAGAAAGAGATGGAAAGGAAAGCGAATATAGGATGAGCAGCTTTTTCAAAGCGTGGGCAGCCTACTGTGGCATCATCGTGAAGCTAGCCCCACACGCAGTTCAGGGCTATTTGGCTACCGCCTTGTCAATTTACACAATGAATCTATACGACCTACTCGAGAAGTATACATGGGAAGGAGTAAAAGCCTACCATTTTCAATTCCACCGCAAGCGGGTTGCAGGTAGTAAAAGCATTTACCAGCCAACAGAATGGAGACAACTGGACAGCGAGCTCGTCGCCTCAAAATGTTTCGCATACCCAGTACCACGAGCACAGTGGTCGCAGATCCCACGGGGAGTGCAGGGATTCTCAAGAAGGGCACACGAGCCCTCTGGCCGCGAGAACCTTGGTAGCACACTCTACCCACTAGCAGCAGCAGGTACAGCATCCGCAATCTCCCCCTTTGACCGCCGCGGGAACTATAATTCCTCATTCCCCGCTCCCTCATACACACCCCTACCGACCATGGGCACTTCACCAATAACTGCGCAAGCATACCGCAACTGGAACTTCCGGGAGTGCCGCTCCGCTAGCTGCCGCTATCAACACACCTGCGCAACCTGTGGTAGCAACCACCGCTCACCGCAATGCCCATCTGGAGGCAGCGGACAAGGCCAATTATCCCACATCCGCCCCAATGGACGTTAGCTCCCCTCATATCTCTCCTCCCCCCCTAGCCGGGCAGCCCCCCCTCCCTCGCGTTCCATCTCCCACTTTACTATAAACGTCTCACCCTCACACTACTCACAACTTTCCCACACCCCATACCCACCGCGATATATACCCCCAATAGCCAAGCTACATATATAACCAGGGCAGCAGCCCAATTTTCCCATCACCTAGCTAAGCGTGAGCAGTGAAACAAATTTTAGCCCGCCCCAATACCTCCATCCACTATACACTGTTTACCCCGCATGCCCTACCAATGCCCAAACAAGTACTCAAACGGGAAGGATGGGAGAGACGTGCCTCGCGATACCCGGACCGGAGCATAGTCGATGCTATCTTAGGCATATGCGAATATGGGGCACGGATCGGCTATGAGGACACCCGCACCAGCGTTACGATACACCCCAATTTATCAAGCGTGGAGGAAGACCCTAGTATGGTCACAGCTGAAATCATATCCGAGCTCAAAAGGAATCGCTTAGAACTCTATCCTGACTACAGAAGCTTGCCGAACCACTATACCTGTAACGGAATCTACTATTATCTCTGCTACTCACTATACTGACGTTGGAAATTGTCTATTTAGGATTCCCTAAGTAACGCATATTCCTTCCTTGTACCTTCCTTATTGTTATAGTTTCCTATTGGGTAGTACCTTCCTTTACTCGCTTATTTGCACCCTTTGATGTTGTACCCAATTAGGATAACCTATGCTTTCCTACTATGTATTACTGGATTAGTACATCAGTAGCGATCCCTTGTTTGTTTGATTTCATTACTTGTTTTGTTAGTTATATCCTGTCGCTTCTATGACCTTGTTTAGGACTTAGATGTTTCGCTACTCATGTAGCTTTGTATTTTGATATTCGCTCTTTGGACAGGATATTTGGTTTTTACTTTATTTGTATTTAAAGAGCTCGAGATCCCCTAAGGATTCGAACTCTCAAGCCTCACAGGAACGCTCTTCTTTAATATACTACAAGTTGAACGGTCACTCTATTAGTCTCTCATCTTTCTTATATCTCTTACAGAGATTCCACTCGACGCTTCCCCTCCTGTCCTTCAGTATCGCCGGATCTCCCTCTGGGAATGTCGCGATACCTAGGAGCAGGTTACATTTTTTGACCTAGACTTAAGTACACCCTTTGATCTCGGCATAGGACTGATCACCCTTCGCCTCCCTTGACCCTGCAGTACCGGTACACCTCCTTGTTCCTTGAAAGGCCTAGAGCAGACTCCTGGTGAGAACTGCTCACCCCAAATAGCAACCATTTCGCTTCCAAGAGACCCCAAAGGACGCTTCACCAAAGCTCCTGCAGCGCCATCAGGATCCTCAGCTAAGCCAAAGCCTGCCGCTCCAGCAAAGAAAACAGCTCCACCACCTGCACCAGAACCTGACCCACACCAAAGCCAAGACCAAGAATCGTCAGAAGAAGAATCAAGCAGCGAAGACGACGCCCCAGAACACAACCCAGAAGACAGCGAAAACCAAGAAGACCAAGAGGACCAGGAACCTGACGAAACCCCTGACCAAGAACAACTACATCAGGAAGGAACACCCAAGCCTGACCCAGACCAAGATCCTGACCCAGACCAAGATCCTGACCCAGCAAAACAAGCGCCACCTAGCCAGCCATCTACAAGACCATCAAGCCCTGACCAAGAGCCGCCTCCACCCCCAAGTCCTCCACCACCACCAAGCCCCAGACCCGCCGCTATGTCTCTCCAACCAGAAGGCAGTAGCCGCCCCAAATGGCCAGCACCATTCTTCTATACAGGAGAAGGAAAAGACCGAGACCCATTGAGAATTAATTCATGGTTCAATACAGTCCGCCGCTACATATCCAGCTATGGAATCCAAGACACAGACCATGAAGCCTTGCAGTACTATGGAGCCTACTGCAGAGATAAGGCCCTCGAGAAATTCACCCAGTATGACAACAACCAAGGAACGAAAACTGTTGAAGGACTCAAGAGGAAATTTGAAGGATACTTCCTACCTTCTACATCCACTGATACAATCTATGAACAATGGCTTGCAGTCAAGCAGACTACTAATGGAAAAACGGCACAGATAACGGACACAGTCATCTCCCTTGAAACTCTCAGAGACAGCCTACCTCCAGGAACGATTTCAGACTACTCAGCAAAGCAAAGACTCCTAGACGCCATGGACATCAAACTCAAGCGAGATGTCAAACCCCATATCACCTCAGACACCTCTTTCGACCAGCTAGTTGAAATCGCTGAGAAAAGAGACTCTATCGCTCACTCTACAGGACTCTATGGTAACAGAAATCAGCACAGCAACGCTATATCCAATGCAGTCTCCCAACCCAAGGCTAAAGAACCCAGAAACAACGCCCAAGGACCTTCCCAACGCTTCTCAAACAACACCTCCCAGCACACGAAGCTATCCCCTCAGGAAAAGGATAGAAGAAAGCGAGAAGACCGATGCTACTATTGTGGAAAACTAGGACACTACTCAAACGATTGCTATGAGAAGAAAGGAAATCAGCACAACAATCGAGGATATAACCAGAGAGGAAATGCAAGAAGAGGAGGAACAGAGAGAAGAGGAAAACCCCGCCGGTCCTACCATACTCAAGAGGAAGAACAGGACACCCTTACAGTCACAAATACTTCCAACCATGTAGGCCCATCTGGAACCGCCAACAGAGCCCTTGAAGCATACATTACAGTTAATGGCCACAAAGCAAAGGCCTTATTCGATACAGGAACCATGGGGGATAACCTAATCTCTGGAAAATTCGTCTCCACCTTCCAAATCCCTACCAAAGACCTCGATACCCCTATCAGTTTGAAAATGGCAGTTAAAGGATCTCGCTCAACCATCAATTACAAGGCCCAACCCTTGATCCAAGTAGAAAACGAAAAGGGCGACATCACCGATGCCTTAGTCTGCTCACTAGACAACTATGACATCTTTTTAGGAATGCCATACCTGACGGCCCATAATGCAGTAATCGATTGCGGAAATGCTATTATCACCTTCCCTGACAAGGGAGTCACCCTCACCTGCAAGAAAGCGAACAATGCCAGATTCTCTGCTATGGCAAATACCGATACCCCTGACTTCATTTCCGAATTTCCTGAAGTGTTCCCATCCAAGAAGATCACTGAACTACCGCCCCTTCGAGATATTAACCACCACATCAATCTAATTGATTCCACTTCGGCACCTAGCCCGAAAATGTTCACTGTCCCTGACAAAATCCTACCAGCATACAGAGAAATTATCGAGGACTGGAAGAATAAAAAAATAATCTACCCATGCGAAGCCAACAACCCAGTCAACATGTTCCCAAAGCTCAAACCCAATGGCGAAATCAGACTCCTAGCGGACCTGATCCCCAGGAACGATATCACTATCAAGAACGATAGCACTATTCCAAATCAATCTATGATTCTCAGAACTGTTGCCAGAGCGAAATACAGATCTACCATTGACCTATCCAACTGGTATTTCCAAATTCGAGTAACCCCTAAAGATGAAACCCTCAACACAATCAAGACACCCTTCGGAACCTTTGCATGCAAGGTAATGCTGCAAGGAGATTGCAATGCACCATCTACAGCTATGCGAGTTATCGAATATGTCCTTGATGGACTAATTGGAAAAACAGTTTGGGCATACCTAGACGATATCACAATTTTCTCAGACACTTTTGAAGCTCATATCCGTGATATCCGCCAGGTTTGTAAGAGACTACAGGACCATAACATCAGAGCTTCCCCATCCAAGTGCAGATTTTTCGCCGATAAACTACCCCTTTTAGGACATGTTATAGATGATCAAGGAATCCATGCAGACCCTGAAAAAATACGAGGAATCCAAGACTGGCACACCCCCAAATCGAAAAATGAATTACAAACCTTTATTGGTGTAGTCATATACCATGCTCAGTTCCTACCACACCTCGCTACCGCTAGCGCCCCTCTCTCGGATCTAATTGCCCAAAAAGATTTCGAATGGAGACCCCTACATGAAGAGGCGTTTCAACAGATTAAACACCTAGCCAAAAATATCACCACCCTCCGTCCTATTGACTATAAGTCACACCACCAAATCTACCTCTTCACCGATGCTTCTAAAGTTGGAGCAGGTGCATGGATTGGCCAAGGACCTACCCCCGAAAAGGCACACCCTGCAGCATTCCATAGTCGAAAATTCGCCACTAGTCAGCTGCACTATCCTGTGCATGAGTTAGAACTCCTTGCAATTGTCGATGCTGTTCAATCATTCCACCCCATGCTCTTTGGTACCAGATTCACAGTAGTAACGGACAACAAAGCGCTATCATACTTCCTAGCTCAGA
Source organism: Tuber borchii (assembly GCA_003070745.1). Classification (NCBI taxonomy): domain Eukaryota; kingdom Fungi; phylum Ascomycota; class Pezizomycetes; order Pezizales; family Tuberaceae; genus Tuber; species Tuber borchii. Next base: position 41,415 of record NESQ01000338.1, on the reverse strand, counting down.
CAAACCTCCCTTACCGCCAGACAAGTGGAGAATGTTCCTCCAATCTTATGACTTCGATATTATCCACAGACCAGGGAAAGACAATGTCCTTGCAGACGCCCTCTCTAGGATATATGAGGAGCGCCATGCTAGCCCTGAAATGATCCTTGTGGACCCCACTGAGAAAAAGTCTATAAAGGAAGCCTATTCTGCCATGACCAGTAGCACCAAGCACTACCTTAATCTCGCACACACCCTCGATCCTGAAAGCGAACCATCTTTTATCTCTCCTACCCCACTCAACCCTTTCGCTATACCTCAACACATATCAATGTGGAACACTGGAGATGTCCCAATCCCAGACTCGACAGAGGAAGACAAAATCGATCACCACCCAGGTCCTTTTGAACAAGGACTGGATCAGATGGAATCCACCCTGCAACAAGGAATCGAGGCGATGCAGAGTAACAAAGCCAGCACCGAAGGCCAGCCCCATGACCCCTCCGAAACCACGGTACTCATCCAAGCAGCTCAGGCACAGCTTGCAGGACTTGCACAAGGATTCACAGCCCTTCAAACCATATGGAACGAGCTCTACGCCTCAACGCCATCACAAACTGCTTTGGAAGAATTCATGACTCCATTACCAAATTGGAATCAATTGCCCTCGCCAGCTCAGGATACTCTGCCAGCCCACCCCCCTCCACTTCCACTCCTCCCAGAGATGAGTTGGAACGATTTCTTACGTCTACCAGACATCGATCTATGCACTGGACAGCCTGTGTGTGGGATGAATGCGAAGCACACATGGATGGAAAGGACCGCCACTACTATCCCTCAGGACCCCGTCACATCCCTTCCCCTAGCCCCTTCTACTCTGCCTCCTGTTTCATCACCCCTCACCACCCTAAGCGCAGAGCAGAAGACAAATGGGCTCTCCCTCCCGCTCTCACGAACGACAATGGACATCCAATATACCAGACTATAATCGCTACCCATGATGGACCCTCCTCGAATCATGCAGCACAGGATGATGACCTCCCGATCCCTGACGCTCCTGTTGACTACAATGACCCTTTCCCTGATGAACCATCCAGGGCCCTTGATGTTCGCGCCTTCCAGCTCACCCAGCACCTTAAAGGCAAGTGGTATTACAGTCTTCGAAAGGCTACCGCTACCGATCCTCTCTTTAATATCGTCAGCAAGAACACCAACCATCCAAGTTGGATTCTATATGATGGACTTCTTGTTAAAAGAGGGGAGGATGACAGTCGAGACTGTCCATATGTCCCCTATGAAGCTGCTTATGAAGGACAGAATATTAGGAACGAAATTATCAGAATCACCCATGAACAAATGGCACACATGGGAGCCCAGAAATGTTTCAAATACGCCTCCAGACACTTCTACTGGATGACCATGAGGAACGATTTCAAAGACTATATTCGCAGATGCCACCTTTGCCAGATGAACAAGCAACCTACAACCCTCCCTGACGGAGTTGTCACCCCTCTCCCTGTCCCCAGAGAACCATTCTCTTCGATTGCAATTGACTTTGCAGGACCTTTTCCAAGCGACAACAAGAAGGATCTAATCCTGGTTGTGTTGGATCGTTTCTCTGGATTTACCTATCTCATCCCAGTATCCCAAAACATCACTGCAGTCGAAACTGCAAACCTCCTTATTGAACGAATCTTCTCTGTCCATGGTTTCCCTACGTCTATCGTCTCTGATAGAGACCCCAAGTTTACCTCCCGCTTCTGGATGCAGTTTATGGCCAACATCAAGATTGATCTCAACATGGCTACCGCTTACCATCATCAGACAAATGGCCAAACTGAACGAAGAATCAGGACCATTCGCCAATGCCTTCGAAATTTCGTTAACCCTAAAGGCACCAAATGGACTCGCCACCTTCCCCATGTCCAAACCGCCATCAATGCTGCTCCTAGTGACAGCACTGATCTCTCACCCTTTGAGATTACCTTTGGACGCATCATAAACCTCCTCCCTAGTGTTAAGGTCATGCCTACTGCCGTTCCTTCTGCTGATGATATTGCATCTCAGATTATGAAGAACCAACAGCTTGCAAGAACCGCCCTCCAAAAGGCCAGAGCTCGCCAGACTACCACTAGCCAAAAGAGACGCAAAGAAGGACCCCCAATTACCCCAGGAAAGACCGAAGTCACCCTCAGATCCGAACCCTATGTACACAAGATAGGACGAAACCACAAACTTGTTGGACCTTGGCTTGGACCTTTCTCAGTCCTCGAAGGCCCTGACAAACATGATAACTATAAACTCAACCTCCCTCCCATCATGCAAGGAATCCACCCATGGATTCATCGCAGCCATCTTCGAATCTACCTCAGACCAAACCTTAAAGCCTTCCCAGGCCTTCCAGACCCCGCCTCTAAGGAACCAGTTACTATCGATGCATCTGGACAACAAGAATGGGAAGTTGAAAAGGTTATGAAGGATCGAATCTATCGAAGGAAACGCCAATTCCTAATCCACTGGAAAGGCTATGACGAAATCGAAGCAACATGGGAACCCCTTGACGTCCTTGAAGGAGCCAGTACCGCTCTCAGAACCTACTGGTTTGATACCTATAACGAAACCATCCCCTTCCACCTCCCTTGGACTCATAACGAATGTTGGTCAGCTTGGACAGTCCAGGAACCCGAATATCTCCCTCTATCACCAGAGCTTGACCCGGACGGATTTTGGGCCCCAATCCAAGACTCTGACTACTCCGAGACTGAAAACTGTTACTCTCTCCCCTCCCTTGAAGAAACTGAAATGGAAGCCTAACGGAATCATGTACCTTTCTTTTGTTTTATTTCTGTTAGGGGGAATGTAACGGAATCTACTATTATCTCTGCTACTCACTATACTGACGTTGGAAATTGTCTATTTAGGATTCCCTAAGTAACGCATATTCCTTCCTTGTACCTTCCTTATTGTTATAGTTTCCTATTGGGTAGTACCTTCCTTTACTCGCTTATTTGCACCCTTTGATGTTGTACCCAATTAGGATACCCTATGCTTTCCTACTATGTATTACTGGATTAGTACATCAGTAGCGATCCCTTGTTTGTTTGATTTCATTACTTGTTTTGTTAGTTATATCCTGTCGCTTCTATGACCTTGTTTAGGACTTAGATGTTTCGCTACTCATGTAGCTTTGTATTTTGATATTCGCTCTTTGGACAGGATATTTGGTTTTTACTTTATTTGTATTTAAAGAGCTCGAGATCCCCTAAGGATTCGAACTCTCAAGCCTCACAGGAACGCTCTTCTTTAATATACTACAAGTTGAACGGTCACTCTATTAGTCTCTCATCTTTCTTATATCTCTTACAGAGATTCCACTCGACGCTTCCCCTCCTGTCCTTCAGTATCGCCGGATCTCCCTCTGGGAATCTCGCGATACCTAGGAGCAGGTTACAATACCGCATCTCCGCTCGGACTAGTTGACAAGTCGGACGGTAGTAAACGCAGAATTCACCACCTCTCGTACCCGGCAGCCGACCCAAATGCAATAAATCATGGCATTCCGGAGGAGTATGGTGCAATTACCTACAGCGGGATCGAAGACGCAATCCGGGCTATTCAACTGTTCGGCCCCGGGTCTATACTTATCAAACGAGATTTTGAGGCAGCCTTCCGCCACGTCCCAGTATCGCCACTAGATACCCCACTACTCGGCTTCCAATGGCAGAAGCTATTCTACGCAGAACGTTTTCTCCGCTTTGGCCTTCGAACGGCACCCTACCTTTTCAATATATTTGCGGAAGTCTTCCACTGGACTCTGGAAGCCGAGCTAAGCCAGAAGGACCTGGAGGCGATTGTAATACACTATCTCGATGACTTCCTGCTGATATTACCCCCAGCCGCACCCCTCAAAGTCTACACAGAAGCCTTTAGCGAACTCTGCTGCGCAGTAGGTCTTGCAATCAAGACGACAAAGAATGAGGAAGTCCAATTAGCAAGCTTTGCCGGTTTCGAACTCGACACTCAAAATATGACCATCCGGCTACCTGCGAAGAAGCTGACCAAAGCCCGCCACTTAGTGCGAAACGCTATCGAACACAACTCGCTTTCCCTAGTTGACATCCAACGCATTACAGGATATCTGAACTTTCTTACAACCGTGGTCCCACTCGGGCGTACGTTCCTTCGACGCCTTTATAATATGGAGCTATATTTTCCCCCGGGAGGAAGGAACTGCAAACGAAGACTATCTTGCGAGGCGAAAAAAGATCTCTCTTGGTGGAGCCAGATCTTGGAAAACACACCTGAGCGTTCAATTGCCATCAGAGCGAGGGAGGTAGTGCAAGCCTGGTCTGATGCGGCGAGTTCAGAAGGTCTTGGTGGTTTCTTTACGGAGCCAACCCAGAATGCCCCCCAACCCCAGTCGGCATTTTCCATCCCTCTCCCAGACTATATCCTCAAGGCCAGAGAGCATATCAATACCCTCGAGATGCGTGCTGTGGAACAAGTCCTCCTTTATTGGGGTAGAGAGTGGAAAGGTAAGCTACTTGTAATACACGTCGACAACCAAGCAGTTGCCTATGGACTAGCCAACCGAACCATCCGCGGTGCCCCAATGCCGATCCTTAGAAGCTGCTTGCTGCTTGCGACGGAGTACGACTTAGACCTCGAGGCACGATGGGTGTCAACCACAGAAAACGCCTTAGCGGATGCGCTCTCCCGCGCTGACTATCTCAGAATCGCTAACATGGCACCACAGTTGATATCACCCACCTGCAACCTCCAGAGACGTGGGTTGTTGACATACAGAAGTCGGGACTGTCAGCAGTAGCAGCACATTACTTGTGGCGCGGACTTGCCCCCTCAACCCGGCGAAACTATAACACACCTAGATCACGTTTTGCTACCTTCTGCGCCCTGTCCGATTATAGGCACTACAATGGTGGATGCTTCCCAGCCAAGGCATCCTGGCTCATCAAATGGCTCTACTCCCTAGCGGGCACAGTGAAGATTAAAACCATGAAGCTCTATCTCGCAGGGGTTAAGTCTTACCAGTTAGACCTGGGTATTGACTGCAAGGCATTTTCCGACCCACGGCTCGAGAGAACGATACAGGGAATAAAGCGTGACCATAATGAACCTGAGCGCCGAACAAGAACCCCTTTAACTCGCCCATATCTACTCAAAGTCCTGTCTGCTCTAACCGCTAACTACTATGAAGATGTGGTTATATACGCGGCATTTACACTAGCTTTTGCCGGTTTCCTAAGAGTCGGTGAGTTTACTTATAAAGAATCAGATCAAGCCTTAGCGCAAGGCTTTGGCATGTGGTTTCTCACCAAAAGCTGCATTCGAATATCTCGGGAAGCGACATACATGGAACTCAATTTACCCTCCTCAAAGACCGACCCCTTCCGCAAAGGCATAAACCTGACTATCGCCGCCACCTACGATAAGGGCTGCCCGGTCCTAGCAATGCAAAGACTTAGAGCCATCGATACCCACAGACCAGAACACGCTCCACTGTTTTGTATTGGAAAGATGGAACAGCATACTTTCACACGGGAGTACGTAGTACGCAGGCTACAAGAGCTAGCAATAGCCATTGGCTTGGGCCAAGGGACATGGAACGGGCATAGTTTCCGTAGGGGCGCAGCGACCTGGGCGGCGGAGGTTGGGATCCCGGAAAACGACATTCAGACCTTGGGCAGATGGAGATCAGACGCCTATAAGGCGTATATCGAATTCTCAAAAAAGGAGCGAATCAAACTATCGAAGCGGTTTCAGGGCCCTGTCAGTCGAACTAACTAACTACCATTAGCTGCCTGCCTGGATTTGGGGAGACGTTAGCCACCGTACGGCAGGCCGACCCCCTGATCAGTCCCTTCACCTGCCTTGCGTTGGGCTACATCGGCGGTAACGATCTCCCATAGCAAGGGCTGCGGCAGCTTTTCCAACACTTCTGACAGCAAACCGATGGATCATTGCAGGATATCGAGCTTGGTATAGGATTTCTTTTGGCGTTGTTCTTCTTGGGTTCTCTTATTTATTTCCTTCTTGTTTTTTCACCTAGTTACTCTTAATATACTCGCCCGGCTTTGGAAAATTGGTTTGGGTAATCGTGAAATGAAAAACTTTTTGTGCTTCGGAAGTGGTGTAGTGCTCAGAATAGTGCCAAATGAGCACTGCTCAGCATGACCATGATGGGCACTAAGTTTTCTGCGTATATTTGCTCCTAAATATGGTACAAGTACGAGTACTTCATCTGATTTTAATTTATCTTGTGGTGTTGTATATCATTGCCTTTCCGGTGATGGATATCACCGATCATCCTAATACCGGTAGTGCAACGCTGAAATGCGTGAAACTCGGGAACAAATCTGCATGTCTTTTTGCCAAACCCACTTCAATAAACAGCCTAGATTGTTTACTTTGCATTCCATTTGAGCTACTTATCACAGGACCGTTTTTTGTCTTCTGAGAAGTACTTAGAGACAGGGTATCGTCTAGGCGGGTATTTACCCGCCTAAGGTGAACGAAAAGAGTTCGGGTATTGTCACTAACTCTTTACAGAGTGTTTCTTGGCCTAGCGACCCGTGCGCCGAACCAGCTTAATCCTCCTAAGCTAAGCGAGGGCGCACAAACTTTGAGAGGAGTCTAACCGACCTCGTGAAAGCCGAAGGAGATAGACTCTCAGTATGATACCAGATTTGACTAAATAAGTTCGTTTTCGCGCTAAGACGTCAGAACAAGATATGAATCAGGAATTTTTACAATGTAACCATTCTCGGTTAGTTGTTTCTTTTGAATAAATTATAAATGACAAGAATATGACGCCCCGTGGGAAACATTTGTGAAGATGCTGCCTTTAAAGACTACTCTCGGCTCAATGGAGGTCGCACATTTCGCTGCATTTTCATTTGACCTCTTAGCGTGAAAACGTGCTTAACCAGATCATGTGGTATATCTTCTAAGGTGGGATACTTGGCAGGCATCATTGGAGAATTTCTCATTCGCTGCTTATGAAAACTCCCAGATTCTATATACAGAAGAAATCACGATAGCGGTGAGGAGTTGTGGCTTTCACTGGCAGCCGTGGTGGCAACATATTATATGTGGTGAGCCAGCTTCGTCATCTTCTACCGTCCTGTAAGATAGGTGTCAAAGACTTGCATCCACTCCAGTATACCGGTATCTCTTGGCCTTTATTTACGTTAACTACAATTAGCCGAGGTATATCAATAAGGGTAGCTCTGGTATTCGTTGTTTTTGAATATGTCTATCCGTAAAAGACAAGTGGCAACCGGGTTACCAAAATCAGCTCAAATGAAAGTCACAGCACCATCTCTAGTGCCCTGAATTAGGAGTTTTGGTGGCTAGCATTTAGATTGTGCAATAGGGCGAGACTCAAGAACTGGTATATAATAAAAGGTCTTTAGTACCCTCGATGCAATAGCCACCAGAGTGGAATGAGCTTCACCCCGTGGCTCGCTTAATCCAAATTTTATTGGCCATTGTTTGAGCGCTCCATGCTAACACCAACACACTCCTCCCCGCTTCGTCTAAACTCCCTTTCTTCCTCTACTACAAATATCATCAACCAACAATACTCAATAAGTCGTCCTATCTAACAGTGTGACTAATAAAGGGTGGAAGATAGTTTAGTATGTCCCCAATGATTGTAATAGCTGCTTCAATTCTACGAACTCCTCTAATTATGGGTGGAATAACAGCACGGTCCCCGATGATCGATCTCGCCTCCTAACCATGTTATCACCCCTAGGGCACGGCTTACATCATGGGGACATTCAAGAGAGCCGTGTCAATGGGGTCGGGGAATGGCTGATACAAACTGAGGAGTTTAGAAGATGGAGCGAATCCGGGGGCAAAAGTGGAGGCGATGAGTCAGTTCTGTTTTGCTACGGAGGTCCAGGGGTTGGAAAAACATTTATTAGGTAACAAATATTATTCACGGAGGGGAGAAGAGAGCTCGTGCTAACCGCTACGACCATAGTTCGCTAGTAGTAGACAGGCTACGTGATCAGGTTAGAGGACAAAACACTGCCGTTACATCATTTTACTTCGACTTCGCGGTCCGAAAGGAGCTCTCTGCCACCTCAGTGCTAGGTTCAATGCTGAAGCAGATTATCGAAACAATGGACATAGTTCCCGAGGATATATCGCCGGACTTGCGAGAGCAGATGAACACAATTTATGGACCCAGACGGCAGTTCATTCGTATCGCGAAGATTCTGCAGCTCATCACATCTTCACAGCCAGCACTTATGTGCATTGACGGCCTTGACGAATGTGTGGGGGCGGAACGAGTCAAGATTCTTGATTCGTTAGAACAAATCCTGGAAAAGTCTCCGCGTATGAGAATATTCATGACAGGAAGGCCTGAAATTCGGGGTGAGATCGAGAAGCGTCTTGCTGGACGAGTGGTAAGTGTATCGGTATGTCCTAACAACGACGATATCATCACATACCTTCATGCTAGACTAGCCGAGGACAGAACGCCAGATGCCATGGACGAGAGTCTGGAGGCCGACATTCTAGAGAAGATTCCGGAAAGTATATCAGGAATGTGAGTAGACCCAATGTTGCTGAGAATCCTGCCCACACTATCCACTAATAAATATACTTAGGTTTCTACTCGCTTCCTTAAGTATCGAAGCAATCATGCATGAAACGACAATTAATCAGAGACAAGAAAGGCTTGGCCAAGTGACTGATGAATTGGGGTTGGACGATGCTTACGGTGCGGCGATAGAACGGATAAAGGCTCATGATGAGAACGAATCGAGACTCGGGGTGGAGGCATTGATGTGGATCAGTCATGTGGAACGGCCATTTACGGCAGATGAGCTCTGCCTTGCCCTAGCAATCAAATCAGGCTCCACGGGCTTCAATTCTGACAACACTCCTTCAATCTTAACATTGCTGGGCTGCTGTCAGGGGCTCATTACTGTTGATAAAGATCCATCAACTGTGCGGCTAATTCACTCTACCCTCCAAGACTATCTTTCTGCCCGACCCGATATTTTCATTAGACCTCACTCGGCAATAGCCGAAACCTGCTTAACCTATTTGAATTCCGAGGAGATCAAAGCGCTATCAACCGGCCGCTCTCCTGATACTCAGCAAATTCCCTTCCTAGAATACTGCTCTGTGAACTGGGGAATTCATGCGAAAAGGGAACTCTCAGACTACTCCAAATCACTTGCACTCAAGATGTTTCAGGAATACGATGGCCACATATCCGTCGAGTTGCTTTTAAGACAACTTAGACAAGCCAGTTTTCTTTGGCTTGCTCCTTGGGGTGCTGGTCTCCAGTTCACTGGACTAGACTGTGCATGTTTCTTTGGGGTTGTAGAAATTGTAACTGTCCTGATAGAGATGCGAGGTCATGATATCAACAAAGGGAATTCCTGGGGGTGTACCCCGCTTATATGGGCTGCTCACAATGGACATGAGGAAGTCGTGAAAATACTGCTTGGGCACGCAGGAGTCAACCCCGACGTACAAGACAAGAACAAAGAGACCCCACTCTCTCATGCCGCTCGTAATGGTCATGAGGAAGTAGTGAGGATATTCCTCGCACTGGAGAAGGTGGACCCTAACCAACAAGGTTATTGCGGCAAAACGCCGCTCGCGTATGCTGCCCTGAATGGGCATCTGGAAGTAGTGAAAGTGCTACTCGAGCACGAAGAGGTCAACCCTGATCAGCCAAGTCATGACGGGCTAACACCGCTCGCCCATGCAGCTCAGAGAGGACATGATGCAGTTGTCAGATTACTCCTGAGGTGCGAAGAGGTCAACCCTAACCACCCCGATGGGAGTGGCATAACGCCACTCTGCTATACCTCCCGAAATGGAGATGAGGGACTGGTGAAAATGCTACTCGGACGACCAGAGATCAGTGTTCCCAACCGTCCCGTCCGGACGGCAGGGCCCTGGCGTCCTATAGTCCCGTCCGTCCAGGGCAGGGTGGATAAGGACGGCCGGGCACGGCGTCCGTCTTCCATAATGACTGCAGTCCTGTAGGTGACGGCCGGGCCCTATAGGTATTTTTCACGCTAACCTAAAATAGATAGTCACCCCCTGAATTTCATCGTAGTGTGATATATGTGGTTTATTGACAAAATAAGTGTGTGGCCCGTTTTAATACCAGAGGGATAGGAGTATATCTCACATCCGATAAGCCACCTCGGCAAGAAACCGTGTCTCATTTTCCCTATTTTCTTATACTTTGCACTATCCAAACCGTGTTATTTAACTACAAGTAATAGTCTGAAGCATTATCACATTCCCCGCATAGGAGTTAGGGCTGACTTGGTCTATCTCCCAAGTCGTGAGCGTAACAGTGAGCAGTAGAATGAGAAAAGGTTCGTCACCGTTGTTGGCGATCACTCTTTTGTGCTTGGCGTTTCGTTTCATTTTGCCGCCCACATCACATCTTATCACTCGAAAAGCCTATAGGGCCCGGCCGTCCGTCCCGGGCACAGGTTAGGACGGACTACAAGTTGGGCGTCCGTCCCGGGCAGTGACAGAGAATGCGGCGTCCGTCCCGTCCTAGGGAAAATACGGACGGACTGGACGCTTGGGAACACTGCCAGAGATCAAGCCTGACAAGCCATGTCATCGCGGCAGAACACCGCTCTCCTATGCTGCAGAAATGGGGCATGAAGGGGTAGTGGAAAGACTGCTCGAGCGAGAAGAGGTCAACTCGGATAAGTTAGATCAGAGTGGCCGAACACCGCTCTCGTATGCCGCTTGGTGTGGACGTGAGGAGGTGGTCAAAATGCTACTTAGCCAGGAAGGTGTCAACCCAGACAAGTCTTCCTATAATGGCAGACAAACACCGCTCTCATATGCCGCTCAGAAAGGGCATGAGGGAGTGGTGAAAATACTACTCGGGCAGCAAGAGGTCAATCCCGACAAGCCAGATCATCGCTCCAATACTCCACTCTTATATGCTGCTCAAGAAGGATATCTGGAAGTGGTGAAGAGATTACTCGAGCGGGAAGAAGTAAATCCCAGCATGCAAGATCGTACTGGCCACTCACCACTTGCACATGCAGCTATGAACAGAGATGTAGAGATGGTAGATATTTTGCTCAGGCGTGCAGATGTCGATCCGGACAAACCAAATAGTTGGGGTCGTACACCGCTCTCACAAGCTGCTTGCGCTGGGCACGAGGACATTGTGAAAGCTCTACTCGAGCGTGAAGAGGTCAATCCCGACTCACAAGATAATTACGGCAAAACGCCCCTCCAGCATGCCGCTTCCAATGGGCATGAGGGAGTGGTGAAAATTCTACTTGGGCGGCAAGAGGTCAACCCGGACAGACAAGATAATGAAGGGAGAACACCCCTCTTTGCGGCCGCTGAACTGGGGAGTGATGGTGTGGTGAAGATGCTCCTCGCGCGGCAAGAGGTAACCCCCAACAAGCCTGACGATCGAGGCAAAACACCTCTCATGTCAGCACGCGCGAATCGCCATAAGAGGGTGATAGAGCTGCTAGAGCCTCATGAAATGGTTCAACCAAAACAGAAGGTGAGGTGCCGGAGAGACCGCCTTGTGGAAATTGTCTGAGAGGGGAATGCATAATATATTATAATAGTCCTCTAGAGCTCCCTGTCTTGTTTGGCAGCATGGGAATTGCTAACCTTAGGTCTACAAAGGGCACTAGGGCCTAGTGGATGGGGTGAAATAGTTCTATTGTTCTAAGAAGGGTCGGTTAATAACTTCCAGTTTCCCTTTATTGTGTTTAATTTTCCTCTTGCTATGAATTCTTGCACGAGCCTGACACCCCCCGCGGGGGTTTTTTCCTCTCTTTTCACTCTCCCGTTACCGGCTCCCCTTTATTACAGATAGCCCTGGAGAATCTTTTTTAGGCAAAGGAGACGTGGTGTACAATAGTTCAAGGGTCATTCAGGTAATTTCAAGAAACCACGGAAAGCTCAGATCTATGCGAGGTGAATGGTCGCCACAAATGACACAGCCCCATATATGGCACGATACCGCACCCCCCAGATTCCAACAAACCGCCTAGCTATAGCAATCAGCATGAAGGGGGGCAGAGGCGAGCATACCAACAATGCTTTTCACAACCTCGCTCCCATTTCCCTCGTAGGCAATGCGATCGATGAAACACACTAGCTGAGAAACAGTCAAGAAGACTAAACTGTAACTTAACAGGTAGTCGGCCACCACAAGACTCTCGTAGTAAATGCCGCTTCGATGCCGGCGAATGCTGGACAGCTCAACAGCACGCTTTACGGATCGGTAGTAAAAGAGCATCACGGGAATATTTGCCAAAATTTGCCCAACAATTATGGCACTTCTTCCTCGCTGTGATACGGACCTGTGGGGAGAGCTAGGGGGTCTTTCAGCTCCCGGACTGGGCCCGGCCCCATATCGATTGAGAGAAACGTGTCTAAAGCGTCACTATGAACGGCCCATCGTAGAAATACGGACGAGTAACAGAGTGAACGTACTCGAAGAAATGGAGAAAAAAGCTGTATATTATTAGGATTCGTATCTTGCTTTATTTATCTCTCCATAGCGTAACCGAGGGTTTATATAGACAATATCAAGAGCGTTCCCCAACATCCACATCCCCACTTCCGGACATCCTTTTGTAGATGTGAATAAACAAAGGAGTCCTGGTCCCATCTGTATTCAGTATTCTGTTTGTTCATGCTCCTCCACTCTCACCCCGAACATTTCTGGCTATGTATGCGAATCCTCATATGGGGATATCAAATAGGTACCCTCTTTCCTCTTGTTTGGCTGACGATGACAAACGAAACTAGAAACTAATAAGCGGCACAATCCAAAGGTAATAAAGGGAAGGTTCTTTAGTATTAAGTGATCGCCGGTAATTTTCAAAATAAAGCAACCACTGAGCCATGCGTCTCGATGTATTAGTGAATTGGAAGAGAGAGAAATGGGATACTAGGGCGTCTTCCAACCTCAGTTTTTTTCTCTTTTTCTTTTCCTTTCTAACCCGCTTTCTGTTTCTTTTTCAATATATGATATTATAAAATTTAATGGGAATGTGATGGTACTGGTCACGTTAAAATTGATCCGTGTTCTGATCTGATCGAGCACTTTGCCAATCTAGTCACATGCAGTGCTGGCGCGTGCCGTTAGGGTTCTATTTACTATCAAGCTTGGATTCATCCATGGAAGTTGGGTTTTGGTTCAAGACGAGTGATATTACATGACCCTTCTCACATCGAACACTTCACTATCTCATCTAATCTAGGAGCATTACAGAGTGTCCCGATCAGGGATTTTGGATTTTAAAATTTTATTTCTCAAAAACCGAAAAATCGGGCGTCTGATGCCAGGCTGTGATATAACCTACCGGGTGGGAGCTGCAGCGGTTCGTGTTGTGCAGGGCGGTATCAAGAAGTGTCGGAAAATGGGATACGTAAAGCCCCTTTATAGAAAACCTTTATTTTTATGGGAAAGAGGTTTCCAATTTTCGGACATGTTGAGCTAGGCGTTGCTAGGGTGCATTGAGCACCCCTCTCGTTAGTTACTCAGTGAGTGATGAAGATATCATTTAGGCGGGAGGAGGCAACTACCACGAGCTGGACAACTCTAACGAAACACCACTCCTGCATGCAGCTTAGACTGGCCACGGGGGGGGGCAGGTGCGAGTCAATCAGAGCAACTTGAAGGCAGATCATTACTATTAGCCGGCAGGCTTTCGGTATATTCCTTATGACATGGTCATGATGTTGCTACGGGGTCATGTAGATATCGAGTGTAAAAAAAATAGTCCCAAGCGATTGGGAGCCAAAGCACCCAGCCTGCTTACCTAAGCACCTAGCGAAGCGAGGAGAATCCACATTTCTTCCAAGTTCTGCACTTCAATTACAACCACATGATCCTTATCTAGATATAACCTTTTAGTATTCTATTACTCCTGCGAATTATTTCTATCTACTACTCTCTCAGCCGGGTCGCAGGAGTGTTTTGGCGATTCTGTAATACTCGGGTATGGATGTTAGTGATGAGACGGACAGGGGGGTCACGATGTCAAAGCTTCTTGCCCTTCCTGGCATTAAACTTACCAAATTAAATTATTTTTTACCTCTCACGGTATTGAGCGCCCCGTCTCATCATTTACCCCCTGACCCGAGTAGGCCATTTTTCGGGGTTGCTTCTGCAGGGAGTTACCCTGCTCCTAGGGCGTAACCCTCACTTAACACAATACCCTCGATTTAACTGCGCCCTTAGGCACCAACTTCAAGCTAAATAAATAAGTTCAAATAATTGTCAATGGATGAAATTGAAGTTTTCTCCCCGGCAGCCTATGTAAGAAAGGGCAGAACTTGGAGGAAATGTGGACTCTCCTCGTTCCACTAGCTGCTTACCTAATTAAACTCGGTTCTTTGTCTCCTCCTGGCTAAGAATTTCTTTCTTTCTTTCGCTCCCGACGCCCGCATCACCAGCTGTAATACTACTCCAGTAGTCAGCCGCAAACTAAAGATTCGGAAGGAGTGGCCTCGATCTCTCTGTTGCGGCCATGCTTTTCTTGTGCCACATCTTGTAAATTTTTAAGTAGGGGTGCAGACATCTTGGTTGAAAATAGACCTAGGAGCCGACGGGGTGGAAAGTGGGATGAATGAATGATTTTTTGTGTTAGGGTATCATCTAGTATCGGCTCGGCTCAAATTAGTGCTCTGTTGTTGCGCATCTTGCAACGTGGGTCGCCTCTTGATGAATATTGGTACACAGGGCATCTCGGCTCACTCAGGATAGCGCTGAGGTGGATATCTAGGTCCATAATGGAGACCTGGACACAAGTTGGAATAGTTTAATTCTCTCCACGCGGCTACGGACGCGTAGGGGCAGGATTAGAAAACAATTAGAAGTTGAGCAAAGAAAAAGTGAGATCGCGGCTCCTCCCGGTAATTCTTATCTCTTATTTCAGCCTCAGCGATTGAGTGCCAAGCCAACTCTCCACAATCTATTCGTAAATCAATTCACTACATACTCGTGGAGGAATAACTAAAGTTACCGTAATGCGACAACATTGCGCACCTACTTGTCGTTTATTCCGAGCCCATCTGCACATGCGACAGTTCACTACGATAAACTGAGGTACGAAATACGATAACCGTGCCAATGTTGTGGCTGAGCCACAACCTTCGCACGGTTAGACTTCTAGTTAGCGAACATCTTCTCAAGCTGCTCGAGTAGTGTTATTTATCAGGGATGATTTTGATGCAAGTGGTGATTCGTCACGGCACTTGCATAGCGCAGCGCAAGAACTCCCTGCCAATAAGGGAGCCGGCAGCCTTTCCCATTGGTCACTGCTTCAGGAGGAGTTTCTTTTTTGACGGATTTACCCTCACCCTCACACGCGTGAGGATTCATTGAACGATTGCTTGAACCGTGACTTGTTTTATTCTGACGCTCACCAGTGGCATGCCCACTATGTTCGGCTATGTCAATAATTGTCGGAAAACGGGATCTTAAACTGCCTGTAGATTCAATAATTTTATTATCCGGTAGAAAATGTTCGATTAGTATGAACAAGCGCCCCGCAATAATTGAATGCGCCGGTTGCCACTTTTCTGCGGTTCTTCAGGTTAAGATAGCTCCCATTTTAGTCGTACGGCTTTTCAAGTACTCGTGAGGGTGTGTTAAGGCAAACCGAGTAGCTAAGGAGGTGAGAGCTTTTCTGGGGTCCGGTGAGCCTTGGGAGACCTGAAAAATAATATGAATGTGAGAGCCTTACGAGTAGTGTGAACATCACGTGGGGGCTATTTGAGAATTTCTCGTGTGCCTCTTGTGAAGACTGCCGTGATTCGTTAGTAGAATCGGTTGACATTATTGGCTTTATGTAAGCTGTTTGTTATTTTCCTGAAACACAAGGGCTTTGATGTGAGAGGCTGTAACACCCACATGTACGCACGGTAACCATGTAGGCTAAGAGAGATCTTCTTCAGTAGTAAGCTTAGTATAAGTACAAGGGTCAGGCAATAAAGAATGGTACTGTTTAGACGAGTAGAAATCGGTTGGGACTAAAACCTGGAACACTATGACAAACCAAGACATTCTGTCTGACCACCATATCTCAGGAAGTGAGAAGCAACGTCCATCGTGACCTCAGAATCAACACTAGTTATACGAGAAGCAACCGCTATCATGATCTTAAAATCAACACTATGACTTGGAATACAAGAAAAAATCAAAAAGCTATCACGAGTACTATAGAGCAAAACAAAACTGGAAAAAGGGCGGGAAGGATAAGGTAGAAATGGTAAAGCGAAACTGGGGTTGCAAGCAGAATGTAACTGCGAAGGGGGAAGTGAGTCCTATATATACTAGAGAGTCCAGGATTGATCAATCAAACTCGAACAGCTTTAGCCTTTGCTTTCAATCGTCTTGAAGTATGCCACAAGATATTACTCGTGCTTTTAAATTGACAAGCCCTTCAACTCTAATATTGCATTATCCCTTGATATCCGCAATGCAATCTGATTCTGGCGGATTGAATCCGGAGTTCTCACCACTACAACTAAGTACAAGCAGCTCGGATTCTGCTTCAGTTCAAGCAGAATTAAACCCCCTTTCTTTCTCTCTCTCTTCACCATGGAATAATCTTCCAGAAGATCCCAACTCAGAATCAGCGACTGAGCTGGATACCCCTACCTCTGTTTATTCTGATTATCAATTCAATATTGAATTCAATTCCAATATATATTCAGATTCAGATTCTAGTTCTTCATACTCTCCTAGCTTATCGTCTTCTACTTCTTCCTCTTCTTCCTCTTCTTCCTCTTCTTCCTCTTCTTCTGATTTTACCTCCTCTGCTTCTACTTCAATTACCGAAACCCTGCATATCTTCCGTTCTTGCTACTTCTGCTTCCCAGTCCTCTTTTGCTACCTCCACTACTTCTGCCTCTATGGTCTCTGCTGCTGGCCCCTCTAGGGGCCCTTCTAGTCTTTTCTCTCTTCCCAGTTCTCCTAGCTCAGCTGCCAGCTCCTTCAGGGACTTCTCCAACGGCTTTTCGAGTGGCTTTTCCAGTAGCTCTTTTAGGAGCTCTTCCTCCGGCTCCTCTGCTAGTTTCGCCACTGGCTTCTCTGCTGATTGATCTACTGGCTTCTCCACCAACTCGTCTGCTGGCTCTTCTACTACTTCTTCTTTTGCCATTGCTTCTGCTAGTGGAACCAATTGTCTTGCCTTCTCTGCCTTCTTCTCTTCTGCCTCTGGATCCTCAATCACGGTAGCCAGTGATGAGCTAGTGCCCCCACCTGTTGGGGGTAAAGTGAGAGCCAAATGCCCAGTATCGACTGAGGTTGCAGTGTATGTAAGAGCACTACGGCATATAGCTGGCTGGCTATATAGGAAGATCACTACTGCTGTGGGCCTTTCCCTTGGCACAGTTTACCGTACCGCACTGCAAAATAGTACAAAAAAAAAAAGGTTTGTGGCAGAACATGGATGCTTAAACCTGAATCACGACAAGAGCTGGTTGATATCATTACCGAATCAGCAGAGAACCGACGAAAGCCACTTACCGAAATTGCCTATATAGCTGGTATTCAGGCTAGTGGCAAAACTCTTCGTCGTTCACTAGCCCTGGATGGATACCACCGCCGTGTCGCCAGAAAAAAGCCCTTTTTAGACCATGGACATATATCAGTAAGTTTTTTTTTATCCTGGTTAATTTGTTCTATAAACTCTAGATTCACCATGGTATATTTTTGGCAATTAATATCGTACTCTTGTCATATGTAAACTTTGCTTATTTTGTTTTAGTTAATTATTTATTCTTATTGCATTCAGTTTTTATATTTCTGTAGAGAGTTGTTAACAAATGTGATTTATTTTTTTAGAATCGACTTCAGTGGGCGGAGCGGTTTCAAGACTGGGCACTGGAGGACTGGCAAAAGGTTATATGGACTGATGAGTCAGCATTTAATGTCGGTGGCTCTCCAAGCAGTGTATACGTTACCCGTAAGGCATCAGAAGAATATGATACCTCCTGCCTTCTAACTCAATTCGCCAAACTGGAAACTATTCATGTATGGGGCAGTTTTTGTGGAAACCGGTGAGGTCCATTAATCTTCTGGGATAAGGTGACCATGGGACCGCGCATAACGGCAAAACGATACAGCGATCATATTGTTCCCCACCTTGAGAACTTCTGGTTAGAAGTCTCACGTCAAACTGAAGACTATGTTTATATACTACAGGATAGCGCTTCTGTCCATACAGCAAAATATACTTCACAGGTTTTGCGAGAAAAAGACCTCTACAATTATCTCTTTCCTTGGGTTTCCAAATCGCCAGACCTTAATCTTATTGAAGGTGTCTGGCCATTGATAAAAGCTAGGATTAATGCATGGTATCCACGTCCTCAGAAAACGGATACAATGTGTGCTGCTATTCAAGAGGAATGGGAAGCAATTGATTCTCAAGATCTTGAAAATCTACTTGCTAGTATGACTACCCGAGTTCAGGCCCTCCTTGCTGCTCAAGGTGGGCATGCAAGGTTTTGATTTCTATTATCTTATCATTTTTCTTTTTTTTTCCTCTTTTTCCATGCCTCCACCCGGCCCATCAGAGCAGTGTTGGATCATTCTTATCCAAGCAATTGAAGTTGATATCTTCCCACTCCAGCAATAGCTTGCCGGCTTTCTTATATTCTCTTACCGCACCCTATATGGGCAGTGTTTTTTTTTTTTTTTGGCAATTGAGATCAACCTTCTCCCACTCTTGCAATAGCTTCATCACTCCTTTATCCTCTTTCATAGAGGTGTCTAAACACCAAGCTCGCTCATTCTTATCTGGTCAATTGTGGCCGACATCTTTCCAGTCTAGCAATAGCTTAACCACTCTTTTATATCCTTCTATAGGACACTACTAGTACTAGAGTGGTGCTCGGCCACCATTATCTGACATGTTAGCATTGACCTGTTCCTACCCAAGCAACACTATTACAACTTTCTTATATTTAGTTTTAGCAGCAAAAGGAGAGTTGGATTTGGCGGCCATTATCTGGCTTATCAAGATTGACTTTTTCCCGCTCATGTACTTTTCTCACCACTCCTTTGTGTCTCTTCCAAGTAGCAAATGAGAGCAGTATCTGGCTATTATTATCTAGCCTGTCGGAATTGACCTCTTTCCACTCTACTAGTAGGATTTCACAAGTTTTCTTTTGCTATTCAGCAGCCAATGAGAGTAGTCTCCGATCCTCTTTATATGACTTGTCTGGATTGACCTCTTCCTAGTCAAGTTATTTTCTTGACATCATCCTTTTGTACTTATAGTTTCTTGACTCTTTCTTCATGTTACTCAGCAGCAGCATATTTATGCACTTTTTAAACGTTCTTTTCAAACTTCTTTTCACTTGTTCAACTTTTTTGTTATTCTATCTTTGCTTTCAAAATTCTCTTTCCCCGTTACTCTTTTGAAATATAATACAATTTGTAACACATGTAGTAAGAACGAGAACAATTGAAAACTAACTTACACTATCCTATCTGAGATTTCCTTTCTTGAATTGGTAGACAATAGCCCTACCAAAGCTGACCGTGATAGCTTGCACATACTAGTTTTAGATAAAAATAAAAACACAAGATCAGATGTAGTATCAAAGTTACCTACAAGTCACTCCGTTCCACTAGTATTGTGTCTCGCATTTTCTTAGTACCGCTCTTTATTGCCTGACCCTTGTACACCGTATTATGCGACCAAGGAGATTATCGCTACCCAGGACATCGGGACATTTGCAGTTTCCCCCAAACAATAGTTTTGCTGTGTCGGTCTTTAAGGCTATAGCAGTTTACAGATCCAACCAACCCAGGCTTATTCTATTACCAGTAGTGAAGAACCTCCGTGGGCGGCCGGCAGAATAGTATCGATATCGCACAAGACTCGCGCACCAAGCTAGAACTTTGATACCTGTGCATATGCCCTTGTCCCGCAGTACGATACAGCAGCCACAAGAGGTCCATTGGTTTCGCATCTTTAGGGTGGCTTAGTTGGGATATTATTCGCCACCATTTTACTGTAACTTGCTTAATGTGCGAAGCTGGTGTAGTACACGGCCACCCCCGCTTTTCTTAAACTAGGCTTTGATTTTCTTCCACCCCCAAGAATATCACCAACCCACCATACTCTCCAGCTCCCCTCTTTAACAGAACAAACAATAACGAGTGGAAGATGTCGCAATATACCATCAATGACAGCAATAACTGCCTCAATACTACGAACTCTTATAATAATGTGTGGAACAATTATACTGTTGCCGATCATCAGTCTCAACTCCTAACCTGGTTATCACCCCTCGACCCCAGCTTACGGCATTGCGACATTCGAGAGCGCCGTGTAAACGATATCGGGGGATGGCTCATGCAAACTGAGGAATTTAGAAGATGGGGTATATTTGGTGGGGACAGCCAAGAACATAAGGCAGTTCTATTTTGCTATGGAGATCCGGGGGTCGGCAAGACTTTTATGAGGTAACAAGGATTATCCTTCGAGGAGCGACGAAGGAGAGCTCCTGCTAACAAGCCGCGATGGCAGTTCGCTGGTGGTAGACAGGCTGTGCGATGTGGCCAGAGGACAAAACGCCGGCATTTCTTGCTTTTACTTCGATTTCGCAGCTCGGAAGGACCAGTCTGCGACCAGTATGTTGGGTTCTTTGGTGAAACAAATATTGAGCGGAATGGAAGGGATTCCGGAGGAGATATCACGAGTCTTCCAAGAACAGAAAAATACCCTCGGTGGGTCCCGACCGCAACTCGTTGATCTCGTGAAAATGTTACAAGTCATCGCGTCCTCACGGCCAACCTTTATCTGCATTGACGCCTTAGACGAATGTGCTGGAGGGGAACGATTCAGGATCCTTGATTCACTAAATGAAATCGTTGAGCAATCCTGGGGAGCGCGAATATTCGTAACTGGAAGGCCGCATGTTCGGGCTGAGATTGAAAGCCGTCTTCCTGGACAAGTGGCGAGTGTCTCTATGGCTCCTACCAGAGGTGATATCACGAGATACATTCGTGCGAGGTTGTGCCATGATGAAACACCAGATGCCATGGACGAGAGTCTAAAGGCAGACATTCTGGAGAAGATTCCCGAAAATATATCAGAAATGTATGTATGAGCAAAGACCTTTCGAAGTTACCCATTGAGTTATCCGCTAATAAATTTATTTAGCTTTCTGCTAGTTTCTTTGGGTGTCGAGGCAATCTTGCAAGAGTCGACAATATATCGGAGACGAGAACGGCTTAGAAATATAACTGGTGGGTTCGAATTGGAGGATGCCTACGGTGTAACGATTGGACGGATAAAAGCACAGGGCGGGGATAAATCGAGACTTGGGATGGCAACTTTGATGTGGATAAGTCATGCGGAACGGCCGCTGAAGGCAGATGAGCTCTGCGAGGCCCTAGCAGTCGAGCTGGGCTCAAGGGATTTTAATGGCGACAACGCCCCTTCAATGTCGACACTCGTGGCCTGCTGTCAAGGGCTGATTACAGTTGATAAGGAGGGATCAACTCTGCGATTAATTCACTTTACTCTGCAAGAGTACCTTTCCATCCGCCCAGAAATTTTCGGTAGACCTCACCCGACAATGGCAGAGATCTGCTTAACCTATCTGAATTCCCAACAGGTCAAGGCCATTTCAGCTGATCCTTATCCCGACACAATGGTGACGGACTTTCTAGAATATTGTTCGCTGTACTGGGGAGCACATGCGAAAAGTGAACTCTCGGACTATGCCAGGTCACTTGCCCTAGCGCTGTTTAGGGAATACAATGACCACTTATCGCCCAAATTGCTTCTGGTGAAACACCGGTACCTGAATTTTGACGATTTTGTTGATTATATGGTTTTCCCGTTCAGTGCACTACACTGCGCATCGTTCTTCGGAATTGGCGAACTTATAGCTCCTTTGATAGAGATGGAATGTTATGATATCAACGAAGAAGGTTTTCACGGGTATACACCGCTTGCATTGGCTGCTGAGAATGGGCATGAGGAAGTGAAAATACTACTCGACCGTGAAGAGGTCGACCCTGACAAACCCTGTGAGTTCGGAATGACGCCGCTCTCGTATGCCGCCTTTAATGGCCATGAGGGCGTGGTGAAAATCCTTCTCGACCATGAAGAGGTCGACCCTAACCAGCCAGATGAGGAAGGATCTACACCACTCTCGCTTGCCGCCTTCAAGGGACATGATGGAGTAGTCAAAATACTGCTCAACAGTGAAGAGGTCGACCCCAACCAGCCAGATGAGGAAGGATCTACACCACTCTCGCTTGCAGCCTTGAGGGGACATGAAGGAGTACTGAAAATATTACTTGGACGGAAAGAGGTCAACCCACACACGCCCGATCGTGACGGTCTAACACCGGCAGCGCATGCGTTCCAGAGAGGACATATGGGAGTGGTAAAAATGCTACTTGCCTGTGATGGAGCCGACCCTGACAAGCCAGAAACATGGGATGCAACACTACTCTGGAATGCGGCTGCAGGTGGAGGTGGGGAAGCGGCAAACATACTACTCGGGCGTCGGGAGTTCAATCCCGACAATCCAGAAAAAAATGGCAGAACACTGCTTTCGTCTGCCGCTGAGAATGGGCACGAAGGAGTGGTCAAAATGCTACTCCGGCGTGAAGAGGTCAACCCCGACAAGCCATGCAATGACGGTAGAACACCCCTCTTATATGCCGCTTGGAGGGGGCGTGAGACAGTGGTGAAAATACTACTCGTGAGTGGAGAGGTCAATCCCGACAAGGCATGCAATGACGGCCAAACACCCCTTTCACATGCCGCTTGGCTTGGGCATGCGGGAGTGGTTCAAATACTACTCGGGCGTGAAGAGGTCAACCCCAACAAGGCATGCAATGACGGCAGAACACCCCTCTTATATTCCGCTTTGGAGGGGGAGGCAGGAGTGGTTCATATACTACTCGAGCGGGAAGATATCAACCCCGACAAGCCAGATAATTGGGGCAGAACACCGCTCTCGTATGCAGCTCAATTTGGACATGAGGGAGTGGTGAAAGTACTCCTCGGGCGAGGAGGGATCAGCCCCGACAAACCAGATAATTTCGGCAAAACACCGCTCATGTACGCAACTAGTCATGACCATAAAAAGGTCATAGCGCTACTAAAGCCCCACGTAAAAGCGATAACCCCTAGCGCCTCATAAGGCCCTACAGACACCACCTCTAAAGATCACCCCATTCCTTCTCTTTTAGAGAATTTTATTTATAGAAGTTGTCTATGAACATATCCTTTCTAAAGATCGCACATCTCATGAGATGGGAATGCACAAATCTGTTGCCATTCCTATCTGAACCTCCCTGTCTTGGTTATTCTAGCGAAGATTCGTGGGTTCATGTGTATAGTGTAGTGTTGTCTAGTTGGTGGAGTGAAATGGTTCTATTATTGTAGGATAGATTATTCCCGGCGCCTTCCTATGTTTTCCTGTACTTTCATTTATTCTCCTTTCCTTTTCTCTCCCTCCCATCCCCTTCTCTAGTAATAGATAAACTAAATATAATATTTTTTTTAGATATAATATAACTAGTCTACCATAGCGGAAGGGTTTTGAAGCATTCTTGAACTATACAGGGGCCATACCTGAATGCTATAGTTCAATGAATAGAGCTAGATTGTAGTTGCCGGATTCTTACTAGCTACCCCCGCAATTACCGTAAACATTAAGGGTGTAGGGGGGGGGGGTTGAGATTTTCATGCGACTTATTATCCTCAATCTCTTGCAGTTAAATTAATAGCATGAAACATAACAGCAGAAAAAAAGCGCTCCTGAAAATCCACTATATCGTGAATTCAAGGGAACAATGCCCCCAATTAAAAGCCGGATTAATGCCGTGAACACCCATCACCCTCACAATTGATATCACTGGATCGGCGGGAAAGAAGATGTAGGGGCCACTTACCGGGGAGCTACCCAATAATAGTAGGTCTCTTTTATAATTACGATAACAGAGTGTCGAGGAAGTGCGATACCAACTAATTAAATTCTAGTACAAGGGATTGTTTAAAATCGCCTCTTAAGGGCAGGGGTGCCCTCATCTAAGTTGCAAATGGATAGCCGAAGAGCCCACAGCACCGTAGCGTTCTATCTACTGACAAATTAAAGAGGTAAGGTAGAATGAATAGTGATTTTACTTCGCGAGGTGTGGGGTTGGTTGGGTCCGAATTAGTGCGGGGTGATAATGTACGATACTCGTGTCGTAGACTTCCGTGAACAAGAGGCATTTGTGTAAGGCCAACCAATCAACGGAGTAATAATTATCCGGTCAGTCAGCAACCCTAAACCTGAATTATCTTTCCTAACTAAAAGGTTGAATAAAGGGTGCGGGCATTATCTACTGAATTCTACGCTAAGCTACCGTATTCCGCGGCAAAGGGGGCCCATTATGTAACGATAAAAATCCTACAAATAATGGCTGTCCGACAAGAGGTCTGTCATATAGGCTTCCTTGTTTCGCCGTGCTCTCCCTTCGCTGTGGGTTACTCTGAACTACGATGAGATTTCAGGTTAGCGAGCATTCGGTTAACGCACTGTCAGCTGTAAACGCGGAATCTGCCGCTGGTGAATTTTTGATACAAGCCGTCTAGGCTCGCTCGTGCTAGCACTGGTGTTGGTATCCCGGTTTATAATGAGGGCTTGAAGACAAGTTGGAAGAGTAAAATTCTGTCTAGGCGAGCACGGACGGCAAGAGGCGGGCTTGGGAAAGAATTGGGAGTTCAGGAAAGAAAAAAGTGATATCGCGGGTCTTCCAGATATTTCTTATCTCCCATTGTAGCCTCTGCGATTGGTCACGGAGCCGCATCTAGCACAATCAATCCCTTCGTGGGGGTCGGTGCACTTCGTGGGCTAACCACTGTAATACGAGAACTGGCTCATCCTCTTGTCTTTTCTTCTACTCGTAATTTTCTGACGTTTGTAAACACGACTGCTATTGCATATGGGCAAAAATTTGCCCGGAGCCTCAAGGTTTTGGTGTTATGCAATAGCAGTCGTGTTTACAAACGTCAGAAAATTACGAGTACTCGAGTAAGCCCATCGGCACATGCGATGGTGTGTTCAAGTAAAGTACCTACGCAAAAGTCTTGGTGAAACCGCCTTTTTACACCAAAATTAGCAATGTTTGATTAGTCCCCACACCAGCAATTCCTTTAAATACTGTTCATGACCTACCTAATTATTTTCACATTCATTGTAGCTTTCACCTGGCACCACTTATTGGGTCAATTTACTATATGGCTCTAAGCTGTATGTCTTCAAAGTTGATCATACCCGTTGCAAAGCCAATTTTGTATGTAAAATGACACTTTTTGACCAACTCAAAACTTTAGAACTACATAGCTTTTCCAATTCTTTGCCAGATTTATTAAGAGTTTGGTAGTATTAGGAGATAAGCAATCTAACTACATATCAGAAGTTAGGTTAGAAAATTCTTTGTGGTCAATAAACTAGAGGTAGCTAAAAATCGACATTTTTGGTGTAAAAAGCCCATTTCACCAACACTTTTGCGGAGGTACTTTACGATAAACTGCGGTAAAAAAAGCCATAGACTTCTGGTTAGCGAACATCCGACAAAGGCACTAGCGTAGCCAATTTATCAAAGATGCGTTGGGTGCCGGTGGTGATTCGCCACTGCACTTGCATAGAGCAACGCAAGCACTCTCTGCAAAGAAGGGAGCCGGCAGCCTTCCCCATCGGACGCTGCTTCGAGAGGAGTTTCTTTTTTGACGGATTTACCCTCACTCTCTCGTGTAGAGATTCATCGTACGATCGCTTGTGCTGTAGCTTGTTGTCCCGTGGCGCTCACCAGTGGTATGCGCACTATGTTTGGCTCTGTCAATACTTGTCGGAAAGAGGGATCTTAAACTGCCGTAGATTCAATAATTTTATTACCCTGTAGAGAATATTCGATAAGTATGAGAAGAACTGAAATATTTGAACACTCCGGTTGCCACTTTTTGTGGTTCCTCAGGATAAGTCAGCTCCCATTTTAGTCGTATGGCTTTTCCCATACCCGTGAGGGTGCATTAATACAGACCGAGTAGCCGAGAGCGCGAAAACCTTTGTGAGGTCCCATCGACCTTGGGAGACCCGAAAAGAATATTTATGCGAGATCCTTGGTGTGGGCATCACGTGAAAACTATTTGAGAATTTCTTGGGTGCCCCAGGTAGTGTTGTTCACGAGCCGGCTCGTGAACAACACTAACGAAGGGTCTCCGTGGGCGGCCGGCAGAATGGTAGCAGAATCGCACGAGACTGGCGCAGCGGGCTTGAACGTAGAAACGTGTATCATACATAACGCCTCGTTCTACAGTACTGTACGATATAGTAGCCACAAAAGTTTATTGGTGTCGTGCCTTTCGGGTGGCTTAGTTGGATATTATTCGGTACCATTTACCCTAACTTGCTTAATGTGAGACGCTGGTGTAGCACACGGCCACCCCCGCTTTTCTTAAACAAGGCTTTGATTGTCTTCCGCTCCCAAGAATATCATCAGCCCACCATACTCCGCAACGCCCCTCGTTAACGAACGAAGAATAACAAGTGGAAGATGTCGCAATATACCATCAACGATAGCAGCAGCTGCCTCAATACTACCAACTCTTATAATAATGTGTGGAACAACTGCACATTTGCTGATGATCGGGCTCAACTCCTAACCTGGCTATCCCCCCTGGAGCCCAGCTTGCGGCATTGCGATATCCGAGAGCGCCGTGTAAACGACATCGGAGAATGGCTCATGCAAACTGAGGAATTCAAAAAATGGTACGGTTTTGGTGTGGAAGCCGAAGATGATCAGGGAGTTCTGTTTTGCTATGGAAATCCGGGTGTCGGCAAAACCTTTATGAGGTAAGAAGGATTATTCTCCGGAGAGATAAGAAAGAGAGCTCGTGCTAACAAGCCGCGATGGCAGTTCGCTTGTAGTGGACAGGTTATGTGATCGGGCAAGAGGACAGAACGCCGCCGTTTCATGTTTTTACTTCGATTTCGCGGCGCAGAAAGAGCAGTCTGCGACCAACATGTTGGGTTCTTTGGTGAAACAATTGGTTACCGGAATGGAAAGGATCCCGGAGGAAATTTCACGGGTCTTCCAAGAACAGAAAAACACCCTTGGTGGATGCCGACCGCAACTCGTTGATCTCGTAAAAATGCTGCAGGCCATCGCTTCCTCACGGCCAACCTTTATCTGCATTGACGCCTTAGACGAATGTGCCGGAGGGGAACGATTCAGGATCCTTGATTCATTAAAGGAAATCCTTGAACAATCCCACGGAGCGCGAATATTCGTAACTGGAAGGCCGCATGTTCGGGCTGAGATTGAAAGCCGTCTTCCTGGACAAGTGACGAGTGTCTCTCTGACTCCTACGAGAGGTGATATCACGAGATACCTCCGTGTGAGGTTAGGCTATGACGAAACGCCAGATGCCATGGACGAGAGTCTGAAGGCAGACATTCTAAAGAAGATTCCCGAAAATATATCAGAAATGTATGTAGGAGCAATGATGCTGCGAATCTCGTTGCACATTATCCACTAATAAATGTATTTAGATTTCTACTAGTTTCCTTGAGTGTCGAGACGATCTTGCAAGAATCGACAATATATCGAAGACGAGAAAGGCTCAGACAAATAACCGCTGGATTGGGATTGGGGGATGCCTACGGTGCAACGATTGAACGGATAAGGGCACAGAGCGGGGATAAATCCAGACTCGGCATGGCAACTTTGATGTGGATCAGTCATGCGGAACGGCCGCTGAGGGCGAAGGAGCTCTGCCACGCCCTCGCAGTCGAGGTGGGCTCCACTGATTTCAATACCGACAACGCCCCTTCGATCACGACACTAGTGGGCTGCTGTCAAGGGCTTATTACAGTGGATAAGGAGGGATCAACAGTTCGGTTGATCCACTTTACTTTGCAAGAATACCTTTCCATCTGTCATGATATTTTCGGTAGACCTCACTCGACGATGGCAGAGATTTGCTTGACATATCTGAATTCCCAACACGTGAAGGAAATTTCCTCCCATCCTTATCCCGGCATCAGGATGACGGATTTTCTAGAATATTGTTCAATGCACTGGGGAGCCCATGCGAAACGGGAACTCTCGAACTGCGCTAGGTCACTTGCCATGACGTTGTTTATGGAATACGATGGTCACATATCGGTGGCAGGGCTTATAAAACTAATGACTCCAGGGTGTGAGGATTATAAATATTATGATGCAAATACGTCGTTCAATGGGCTACACTGTGCATCGTTCCTTGGAATTGGAGATCTTGTAACTGCCTTGATAGAGATGGAACGGTACGATATCAATGAAGGAGATTTTTGTGGGCAAACACCGCTTGCATTGGCTGCTAGTGGTGGGCATGGCGATGTAATCAAAATACTACTTAGCTACGAAGAGGTCGACCCCAACCAGCCAGATGAGAATCACAAAACACCACTCCTGCATGCTATCCTGAATGGACATGAGGGAGCAGTGAAAATGCTACTTAGCCACAGAGACGTTGACCCCGACAAGCCAGGTTTCCGCGGGAGAACACCCCTCTCACATGCTGCTCGGTATGGGCATGAGGGCATGGTGAAAATACTACTCGGACGGGAAGAGGTCAACCCCCACAAGCAAGATCAGACCGGTCGAACACCGGCCGCATATGCGGTTCAAGGAGGACATAAGGAAGTGATAAACATATTACTTGTATGCGAAGGGGTCGACCCCGCCAAACCTGAAACGTGGGGCAGAACACTACTCTGGAATGCGGCTGTAGGTGGAGATGGAGAAGCGGTTAAAATACTACTCGGGCGCCAAGACGTCGACCCCAACGCGTTAGATCATGACGGCAAGACACTGCTCTCGCATGCCGCGTCTAATGGACATGAGGGACTAGTGAAAAGACTACTCAGATGCGAAAAGGTCAGGCCCGACAAGCCAGATAGTACCGGCAAAACACCGCTCTCCCATGCCACTGAGATGGGACACGAGGGAGTGGTCAAAGCACTGCTCAGACGGAAAGAGGTTAACCTTGAAAAGCCAGATGAGTCCGGCCGAACACCCTTCATGTATGCGGCTATTGGAGGGCATGAGTGGGTGGTGAAAATGCTTCTCGCACGAGAAGAGGTCAATTCCGACAAGCCCGGCAGGTACGGGCAAAGACCACTCCTGTTCGCTGCAATGTTGGGGCACCAGAGAGTTGTGGAAATTCTTCTAGCTCTGGAAGATGTCAACCCTAACCACCATAACTTTGAAGGCCGGACACCACTCTCCATGGCCGCTTGCAATGGGCATGTGGAAGTCGTGAAAGCACTACTAGCACGGGAAGAGGTCAACCTCACCAAGGTGGATTTCATGGGCCATACACCCCTGATGCGCGCAGCCGAACGTGGCTATGTGAATGTGGTAGCCTTATTCCAATCTCACCAAGCGGTGGCACTCAACACAGTGTGCGGCCTGGAAGATGCCACCTTGCCGAAATAATTTCCATTCATTCCCCTTTCATACCATCGGTAGGAGTTTTCTCTAGGCATAAGCCTCATAAGGGAAGGACATCTCCTGTGATCCCACTCATCCCAAACTCCTTTTGTAATCCAGTTCAATGCGGCTTCGTGGATTCCTATTTACAAAGCATCATAGACTCTTGCGGGTGGGGCGAAATAGTTCTATTATTTTGAGAATGTTGTGTTTATAGCTTACTGTTTTCATTCTATTGTGATTTATCTCTTCTTGTAGATAATTCCCTGCGCCTTTTTTATTCTGACTTTTTTGCCCTTCCTTTCCCCTTCCCCCCACCCTCTTCCCTGAGTTATAGATAAACTATATACAGAGTTTTAGTTTTAAATAGAAGATAAGCAGTGTGTGATGGCGCAGGGTTCCTGAGGGGATTGTGAACTAAGTTATATAAAGAATATACTCAAACGATATTTTTTAACGAATAGTATGGTATTGCAGGTGAAATATACCTACCTGCTACCCCCGCTATAAGCTTGAGTATTGAGGGTGTTGGGGCCTACAAGTTATGATTCACATTTATTCCGCTCACTCGTCTTGCAACCAACCCGATAGCATGAAACGTAATAGCAGAAAAGCGATCCAGAAGATCCATTGCTGGAGTACTAGTATAGCGTGAATTTAGAGAGAACTATGGTCTTCGGTAAAAACCGGGCTTATGCCACCGACTACCCACCACCCTAACAATTGATGTCGCAGGATCGGCGGAAATGAACATGGAGGCGCCACTTACCGGGCGCTACCCAATAGTCGTAGATGATTTTCCTAATCAGGAGAAGAAAGTGCCAAGGAAGCGCAGTATTAACTCTTTCAATTTTGATACGGGGGATTGCTGAAAATCGCCTATTGCCAACTGGGCTACCCTTATCTAAGTTGCAAATGGATAGCCGAAGAGCCCACAGCGCCGTAGCGTTCCATCTGCTAGCGAATCGGAAAAGTAGGGCGGGACGCGACGGCCACTTCTTCTAGCAAGGCGTGAGTTCGGTCGGGATCGAACTAGCGCGGGGCGATACGATATGAGCATCGGAAAACTCAGTTGACAAGGTGCACCGGGAAGCTAGGCCAGCCAGGCAACGAGGCAATAAATTTACGAGTAATTATCCATTGAGTGAGCAACCCTAAACTTGAACTACCCTTTCTCCAAACCTAAAGGTTGAATCAGGCGTTGGAATGATTTACTGAGTTCTACGCTAAGTTACCGTATCTCATGGCAAAGAGCGCAGCGTATAATAAGAATTCCTGTAAAAATAGTCACTGCCGAGTAAGAGTTCTATGAACGTCCTCGCTTCGCCATGTTCCCTCGCCGTGGGTTACTGTGAACTACGGCCATATTTCTAGTTAGCGAGCATTCGGGTAAGGTACAGTCAGCTGTTAAGGGCGAATCTGGTACCAGGGAGTATTTCACGAACTTAATTATGTAGTAGATGGTCAAGTTTGATGAAGGGGGGCTGCAACCACGCTCAGTGGGCGTACTCTTTGAGCGACTAAGGATTTCTGATGTGCTTGTGTATTGTAGACGCTGCTCTCCATTGGGGTTTCGGGGGTGGAAAGTGTAATGAAGGAGCGCTTGTTGTGTGTTATGGCATGGCATCGGTTAGGCTCGAATTAGTACTGTGTTGCGCATCATCTACCGTGGGTCATCTTTTTGTGGATTTTGGCACACAGGGCATCTCGGCTCGCTCGTGCTAACACTGGTGGTGAGACCCTACTCATAGTGGGCTTGAACACAAGTTGGAGGAGTGGAATTCTCTATACGCGAGCACGAATGAAAAATAAGCGAGCCTGGGAAAATATTAGGAGTTGAGGAAATAAGAGAGTGGAATCGCGGCTCATCTAGATAATTCTTATCTCTCATCCTGCCCTTAGCGAATAGTTTACGAGCCACCTTTAATACAGTTTTTTCTCCATCCGCAAAACATTAACAACCGTGCCAAGGTTCCGGCCACTTCGAAAGACACTACGCGACCTTCGAAGAAGCCGGCACTCCCTAAGAGTGCCTCCAGCTCGACGCAAGTAACAGCTAAACGCAAGTATCCCGCAAAATCTAAACCAAAGTCCCACCACACGAAAATAAAAGTTGTTCAAGAGAGGGAAAAAAATGGGAAACTTATTTTCAAAGACTCAAAACAGTATACGAGAAAGCCGGAATATCATTTAAAGCATTAGAGAAAGTTTGGCTGTGGTTCGAAATACTGGATTTCGCGTAGAAATTGAATCTTGCGCTGAGCTGTTGCGTGCGTTGAGCTGTGAGGCACTCTTAGGGAGTGCTGGCTTCTTCGAAGGTCGCGTAGCGTCTTTCGAAGTGGCTGGAACCTTGGCACGGTTACATTTAATAGAAATAACACGACAACACTGTGCCTCTACTTATCTTTTGCTTCGAGCTTACATACACATGTGACGGTGTGGTATGATAAGATAGACTCCAGGTTAGCGAACATTTAGTCAAGCTACTGGAGGAGTGTTGTTTATCAGATATGTGTTTGGTGCTGGTCATGATTCGTTACCGCGCTTGCATAGAGCAGCGCAAGCACTCTCTGCCAAGACGGGAGCCGGCAGCCTTTCCTATAGGTCACTGCTGTGGATAGGAGCTTTCTTTTGACGAACCTACCCTCATCCTCATTTGTGTGGGGATTCACCGAACAATTGCTTGTGCTGTGGATTGTTCTCCTGTGGCGCTCACCAGTGAGTGGTATGGACACTATGTTCAGCTATGTCAATGGTTGTCTGAAAACGGAATCTTAAACTGCTTGTACTCGAGTAGATTCAAGAATATTATCCCGGAGAGAATATTCGATTAGTATGGGAAAGAGTACTGAAATGTTAGTATTTGAATCCCCTGGTTGCCACTTTTTTGTGGTTCCTCAAGGTAAGTTAGCACCCATTTTAGTCGTATGATACATGTTTTCGCATACCCTTCAGGGCGTATTAATACAGAGCGAGTGGCCGGAAGCGCAAAAACCTTTGTGGGGTCCGATCAACCTTGCCGGACCTAAAAAGAATATCCATGCAAGAGGCTCCGGGTGTAAAATTACGTGAAAACTAGTTGCGAACTTCTTGTGTGCCCCTTGTGAAGACCGCCGAGATTTATTAACAGAATCGGTTGCCATCATTCAAATTATGTAAGCTGCTTGTAATTTTCCCGGAGCACTGGCTTTCACATGCAGCTACGGTAACCATAGGTTGGGAGAGATCTTCTCCCATAGACAATTGAGACGCCACTGTCTAGTTTCTCGCCAAAATCTCTAAACTAGACGGATAGGAAAACGGGCCCTTAGCTTGCGACCCACGATATTCTTGCTGCCTAGGTCATTTGCGGCTTCCACTAAAAAATGGATTTACAATGGCAGCCACTAAGGCTGTACGGTAGTTGTTTATAGATTTAATTAAGCTTATTCTATCGCCGAGTAGTGAAGGGTCTCCATGGGTGGTCGGCAGAATAGTAGCAGTGTCGTACGAGACACGCGCAGCAGGCTAGAACTTAGAAATCTGTGGATATGCCGCCTCGTCCTAGAGAACTGTGCCGTACAGCAGCCACAAGAGTGTTATTTGTTTCGCGCCTTTCAGGTGGCTTAGTTGGATATTATCGGGCACCATTTACTGCAACTAGCTTACTGTGCGACGCCGGTGTAGCACACGGCCACCCCCGCATTTCTTAAACCAGGCTTTGCTTTTCTTCCGCTCCCAAGAATATCATCAACCTACTATACTCAGCAACTCCCCTCTTTACCAAAACAAACAATAGCCCGGGGAAGATGTCACAATATACTATCAACGATAGCAATAACTCCCTCAATACCACAAACTCTTATAATACTCATGTGTCAAACAACTATACTGTTGCCAATGATCAATCTCAACTCCTAACCTGGTTATCACCCCTGGAGCCCAGCTTACGACATTGCGACATTCGAGACTGCCGTGTAAACAGTATCGGAGAATGGCTCATAGAAACTAAGGAATTCAGAAGATGGTGCAGATTTGGTGAGGAATGTGGAGGTGATAAGGCAGTTCTGTTTTGCTATGGAGATCCGGGGGTCGGCAAGACCTTTATGAGGTAACGAATATTATCCTGCGGAGAGAGAAGAAAGAGAGCTCGGCTAACAAGCCACGATGACAGTTCTCTGGTGGTGGACAGGTTGCGGGACCAGGCCAGAGGACGGGAAATGGCCGTTTCATGTTTTTACTTCGACTTTGCGGCGCGCAAAGAGCAGTCAGCGATCAGTATGCTGGGTTCTTTGGCGAAACAAATGGTTAGCGGAATGGAAAGGATTCCCGAGGAAATATCACGGGCCTTTCAAGAGCAGAAAACGACCATTGGCGGATGCAGACCACAGCTCGTCGATATCGCGAAGATGCTACAGGCCATCACGTCCTCGCAACCCAAATTTATATGCTTAGATGCTCTTGACGAATGTGAGGGAGTTCAACGAGGAAGGATTCTTGGTTCACTGAACCAAATCCTTCAGAAGTCCCCGCGTACACGAATATTCGTGACTGGAAGGCCCCACATTCGGGTTGAGATCGAAAAGCGGCTTGCCGGGGGAGTGATAAGTGTACCAGTTGGTGCGACCAAAGACGATATCATCACATACCTTCGTGCTAGACTAGGCGAGGACGAAACACCGGATGCCATGGATGATAATCTGGAGGCAGACATTCTTGAGAAGATTCCGGAAAATATATCACAAATGTGGGTAGCAGCGATGATACCCGAAAACCCCGCCCCCTTTATCCACTAATAGATATATTTAGGTTTCTTCTCGGTTCCTTAAATATCGTGGCAATCTTACAAGAATCGACAACATGTCGGAGACGAGAAAGGCTTAGCAGAATGACCCACGGAATGGGGTTGGAAGATGCCTACGGTGCAACGATTGCACGGATAAAGGCACGGGGCGGCGATAAATCAAGACTCGGGATGGCAGCTTTAATGTGGATCAGTCATGCAGAACGGCCGTTGAGGGCTGATGAGCTCTGCGACGCCCTAGCAGTCGAGCTTGGATCCACAGAGTTTAATGACAGCAACGCCCCTTCGATGTCGACACTGATCGGCTGTTGTCAGGGGCTTATTACTGTTGATAAAGAGGGATCAACTGTGCGATTGATCCACTTTACTCTGCAAGAGTACCTTTCGATCTGTCACGATATTTTCAGTAGACCTCACTCGACAATGGCAGAGATCTGCTTGACCTATCTGAATTCCTAACGGGTCAAGGAAATTTCAGCCCATCCTTATCCTGCGACTAGGGTGACATTCTTTCTGGATTATTGTTCCCTGCACTGGGGAGTCCATGCGAAAAGGGAACTCTCAGACTGCGCCAGGTCACTTGCCCTGGAGCTGTTTAAGAAATTCTATGACCATATATCGCCGAAATTGCTTATGGCGAAACATTGGGAAATGTCGTTTTCAGACATTTTGCGTTATGGTTGCGATCCCCCACTTAATGGACTTGATTGCGCATCATTCTTCGGAATTAGGGACCTTGTTGCTGCTTTGATAGAGATGAAATCTTATGATATCAACCGAGGAGGTGATACAGGGTACACCCCACTTGTATGGGCTGCTGCGAATGGGCATGAGGAAGTTGTGAAGATTCTACTCGAGTGTGGGGTCGACCCCGACAAGCCAGATGGCTTCGGCAGAACACCACTCTCGAATGCCGCCCGGAATGGACATGAAGGAGTGGTGAAACTACTACTAGACAATCAAGAGGTCGACCCCGACAAGCTAGATGATGACCACGAAACACCGCTCACCCATGCCGCTCAGAATGGACATGAACGAGTGGTGAAAATCCTACTAGACTGTGAAGGGATCGACCCCGAAAAGCTATGTAGTAACGGCCAAACAGCGCTCGAGTTCGCCGCTCGGAATGGACACGAAGGAGTAGTGAAACTACTATTAGGCCATGAAGAGATCGGCCCTAACAAGTCGGCTAGAGCCGGCCGAACACCGCTTTCGTATGCCAGCCAGTATGGACATGAGGGAGTGGTGAGAATACTGCTCGGAAGGGAAGAGGTCAGCCCCCACAAGACAGATGATGCCGGTCTAACACCAGCCGCCTATGCGGCCCGGAGTGGACATAAGGAAGTGATGAAAATACTACTCGCATGTGGAGGGGCCGACCCCGACAAGCTAGAAACATGGGACACAACACTACTCTGGAATGCGGCCAGTGGTGGAGATGAGGAAGCGGCAAAAATACTACTCAAGCGGCATGAGGTCAGCCCTAACGAGCCCGATTATGACGGCAGAACACTGCTCTCACATGCCTCTTCGAATGGAGATGAGAGACTGGTGAAAATACTACTTGATTGTGAAGAGGTCAATCCCGATACGCTAGATAATGACGGCAGAACACCCCTCTCACGTGCCGCTCATTATGGGCACGAGGGTGTAGTGAAAATACTACTCGGGCGGGAAGAGGTCAATCCTGAGAAGCCAGATGATGACGACAGAACACCGCTCGGGTATGCCGCTCGGACCGGACATGAGGGAGTGGTGAAAACACTACTTAGGCAGCAAGAGGTCAATCCCGACAAGCCAGATAAGTACGGCACAACGCCCCTCTCATCTGCCGCTTGTTCTGGGTACGTGCGAGTGGTAAAAATACTACTCGGGCGGGAAGAGGTCAATCCCGACAGGCCAGATAATTGCGGGAAAACACCATTCATGTCCGCAGCTGAGGATTGCCATGTGGAGGTGATGGCCCTGCTACAGCCTCACGCCAAAGAAATAACCCCCAGCGCCTCTTAAGCTCTAGGAGACACACCTCATAGAAATCAACTCTCATTCCTTCTTTTGTTGGAGCATGTTAGTATGGAAGTTGTCTATGGACATTATTTTTTTTGAAGATACGAAACCCATGATCTAGGAATGCATATATCACTCTTCCTTCTCGTCTGAAATTACCTATCTAACTTAGTCAAGCCGGTGGGGTGAAATGGTTGTATTATTATAGAATTTTTATTTTATAGCTTGCGATTTCCATCCTCTCGTCTTTGGTTTTTCTTATAGCGGTAGATTATTCCTGGCATCTTCTTCCGTTTACTGGTACTTCTTTCCTTTCCCCCTTCCCTTTCTCTCCCGTTCATCCTCTTTACTGAGTATTAGATAAACCAGATATCATTTTGAGATGCAATATAAGCGGTGTATGACAACCGGAGGATTATAGACAAGATATCGAACTATATAAGGGCCGTGCCTAAATTATATGCCTCAATGGATGGCGCCAGATTGCAGTTGCTGGATGATTATTAGCTTTAGTGGCGTACGGGGGCCTACATGACGAGATTTTCATGTGACTTACCGGCCTTACTCATCTTGCAATTGAACTAATAGCATGAAATGTAATAGTAGAAAAGCGATCCTGTAGATAACGTGTTGGACAGGGAAGTGAATCAGACGGGGAAGTGAATCAGTTTGTATGTGAATCTCGTGCAACTCCTCACTACGAGAAATTCGACAAAATGGATACTCCGATTTTAACTTAAAAACAGGCAAATCTGGAATAGTGTGCTATCAAAGATATTTCCTACCCTTCTAAATCTCACTATCTTGCTGTTGTGCTTTAATTACGATTTCTATATTTCAACATTTTTGGTGCATTTGATCTGATTCACTTCCCCGTCTAGTTCACTTCGCGGTCCAACACGTTACACTATAGCGTAAATCTAGCGAAAACTATGTTCTTAAGTAAAGACCGAGTTAATGCTACCGACTGCCCACCACACTCACAATTGACGTCGCGGGATAGGCGGGAAGGAATATGCAGGGCCACATGCCGGGGGTTACCCAATAACAATAGATTTCTTTCTTTATCACGGAAAGAAAATGTTAAGGAAGCAGACAATACTGACTCATCCAATTCTATTACCGGGGACTGTAGAAAATCGCCTTTTACTAATAGGACTGCTCTCATCTAAGTTGCAAATGGATAGCCGAAGATCCCACAACACTGTAGCGTTCTATCTACTAGAGAATTGGAGGGGGGAGGTGGGATTAATAGTGATTTTGTTTTACGAGGTATGAGATTCGCTGGGTTCGAATGAGTGCGGGGTGATACGATACGAGTACCGGAGAATACTGTGAATATTGGAAAGTTAGGCGCACCAAGTAACAGAGTATGATGATAATTATTCGTTCAATCAAAAACACTAAACCAGAGCCGCCCTTCCACCCAACATGTTGAATAAGGTGTGTGGATTATTTACCGAATTCTACCTACCGTATCCCACGGCAAAGAGAGCCCAGTGTATAATAAGAACTCCAGAACAAATAATCATTGTAGGATAAGAATTCTATCAGCGTACCCACTTGGCCGTGCCCCCCCCTCATCGTGGGCTACTGTGAACTGC
The DNA here is from genome assembly GCA_003070745.1 of Tuber borchii. NCBI lineage: Eukaryota > Fungi > Ascomycota > Pezizomycetes > Pezizales > Tuberaceae > Tuber > Tuber borchii. Next base: position 3,518 of record NESQ01000338.1, on the reverse strand, counting down.
CGTTAGATTTCTGGTTCCCGAGCATTCGGTTGAGGCGCTGTCAGCTGTCAAGGCAAATCCGGCACCAGGGAGTATTTCTGCGAACTTAATTGTGTAGTAAATGGTCAAGTTTAATGAAGAGGAGTTTCAGCTACTCCTAAGTGGGAGTATTCTATGAGCTACTAAGCATTCCTGGTGTGTTTGTGTATCGTAGACGGGCTTTCGATTGGGGATTTGGTGGTGGAAAGTGGGATGAATGAACATTTATTTTGTGTTATGGTATGGTAGGCTTGAATTGTTGCTGTGTTGTTTGCCATCTTGCGGCGTGGGGGATTTTTTAGTGGATTTTGGCACAGATGGCATCTCAGCTCGCTAAAGCTAGCACTAATTTTGATATCCCGGCTCATAATGGGGCTTGAACAGAAGTGGGAGGAATGGAATTCTCTCTACCCACGAGGCTCAGAAATTAGGATACATGCCTGCGGTGGATTTCACCGGTGCAGGGCGCTTACATAATCCAAGTTTTTCTTCAACACCACTTGAGTAGCAATCCCGCAGCTCCATCTCCTTTCTTCGCTCAAAGCCTACCATTATCTCTCTACTACAAACACCAACAACCAACCATACTCAATAACCCGCCCAGTCCAGCAGTATGAGGAAAAAACGGTGGAAGACGCCCTAGTATGCCCCCAATAATGGCAACCCTTCTAATCCTATGTGGAACAACAGCACGCTCCCTGACGATCGATCTTAGCTCTTAACCCTGGTATTAGACTTTGAGCACGGCTTACACCATGCTGACATTTAAGAGGGCCGTGTCAAAGGGGTCGGGGAGTGGCTCATACGAACCGAGGAATTTAGGAAATGGAGCGGAAGCGAAGGCGATGGTGGAAGTGATGAGACAGTTCTATTCTGTTACGGGGGTCCGGGGGTTGGCAAAACGTTTATCAGGTAAGAAGAATTATTCTCAGGAGAGAAAAGAGAGCTCGTAGTAACCGGCTGCGATGATAGTTCGCTAGTAGTAGACAGGCTGCCTGATCAGGCTAGACCAAACACTGCCGTTACATCGTTTTACTTCGACTTTGCTGTCCGAAAGGAGCTCACTGCCGCCACTATACTAGGCTCAATGCTGGAGCAGATGATCAACGGAATGGAAAATCATTCCCGAGGATATATCGCGGGGCTTGAAGGAGCAGCTAAGCACTATTCATAAAGATGAACCACAACTCGCTGATATCGTGAAGATTCTACGGCTCATCACATCTTCACACCCCACATTTATCTGCATTGACCGCCTTGACGAATGTGTGGAAGTCCAACGAGTTAGGATTCTTGATTCATTGAAACAAATCCTTGAAAGTTCTCCGGATACCCGAATATTGGTGACTGGGAGACCTTAACTTCAGGCCAAGATCGAAGTGTGTCTTGCTAGACAGGTGATAGGTCTATCGGTATGCCCTAGCAAGGACGATATCATCACATACCTTCGTGCTAGACTGGCCGAGGACGAAATTCCAGATGCAATGGACGAGAGTCTGGAGGCCGATATTCTCGAGAATTTTCTGGAAAATATATCGGGAATGTGAGTAGACCCAATGGTACTGAGAATATTGCCCCACATTATCCACTAACCAATTTTCCAAAGCCGATCGATAGTATTTAGTCTAGATAACATAGGGAAAAGAAACAAGAAACAGCTCAAGGAAAACGCGAAAGGAAATGCCCGCTCTCCGGTCCGCTCTTCTTTAGACTCTGATGTTGGTGACAGTGCCGCTGCCCTTGCCATGGTAGAGTGTTACCACCGATAAGTCCCAATGATGCAATAAGGGCGCAGGGATCCGGTAGGGGTGGCGGGTGGGCGATAAAGAACGCGAGCTGCAGCTGTAGGAAACGCGGTGGTCTGTAGGAAGCGTGGTGGTCTGCAGAACAGGGGGAGACGGTGGGTGCTATAAGTCCCATGAAGTACACGGACCCCGCCCTTGGGAGCTATGGCCCCCCCACTGCCCCAGCAACCAGCGATACCTTTTTCCGCCATCCCCCAGGAACCCAATGATTCTTCCTTACCGGCTCCGGTGTGCTTTGCCCAATTGGCAACGGGTTTCTCCAACCCAACATCCAATTTTCCAAAGCTGATCAATAGTATTTAGTCTAGATGACATAGGGAAAAGAAACAAGAAACAACTCATGGAAAACGCCAAAGGAAATGCCCGCTCTCCGGACCGCTCTTCTTTAGACTCTGATGTTGGTGACGTTGCCACTGCCCTTGCCATGGTAGAGTGTTACCACCGATAAGTTCCAAAACCAAGGCAGGCTGGGCGCGCAAGCCTGTGTTGGCCTGCCGTTCGGTGTGTAACATCGCCCGTGTTCTAGGCAGGCTATTCGATTCTCTCAAGTAACTCGTCAACTGGGGAGACTGCGTTGAAAACGCTTGGACAGTGATATCCGTTCTTTGCGCGAGAACTCAATATACACCTTGTACGCGTTCGATCTCCATCGGCCTAGCATTTGGATTTCGTTCTCCGAGATTCCAACTTCGGCCGCCCATGTCGCTGCCCCTCTTCGAAAGCTATGACCATTCCAGTTTCCCTGGCCTAAGCCCGCGATGATAGCTAATTCCTGTAGTCTTGCCACTACGTATTCCCGGGTAAATGCTTGCTGGGAGAACTTCCCAAGGCAGAATAGTGGCGCGTGATCTGGGTGGTGGTTGTCGATGTCTAGTAGTGCGCGCATTGCTTGTACAGGACATCTGGTATCGTAAGATGGTGCAATGGTGAGTTTTATTCCCTTCCGGAAGGGGTCAGTTTTGGATGCCGGCAAATTAAGTTCCATATAGATGTCATTCTAGTGTATCCGGATACTACATTTCGTTAAGTACCATTTCCCCAAGCTTGGGCCCAACTCTCAGTCCGCTTCCTTGTAGGTGAACTCGCCTACCCGTAGGAATCCGGCGAATGCCAGTGTAAAGGCTGCCCTGATTACTCTTTTTTCATAGGAGTGTGGGGCTAAACATGATAGAATTTTGAGCAGGTGCCTACAGGTCAAAGTGGTTCTCTTCCACCGTTCCGGTTCGTTGTGGTCTCGCTTTATTCCTTGTATCGTTCTCTCTAGTCGGGGGTCAGGGAATGCTTTGCATTCGATTCCCAGATCCAGTTGATATGACTTTATCGCAGCGAGGTATAACTTCATTGTTTTCACTTTGATGGTACCGGCTAGAGAGCAAAGCCATTCGATTAACCATGTAGATTCAGCAGGGAAGCATCCCCCATTTTGGTGCCGGAAGCCAGCAAGAGCCTAAAAGGTCTTGAAGGGCGACCTGGGAGTATCGTAGTTGCGTCTAGTTGAGGGTGCGAGCCCACGCCAGGGGTAGTAGGCCGCGCTTGCCGAGGGGCCCGATTGCTGTACGTGAGTAACCCAAGTTTTTGGAGGTTGTAACGTGGGGCCATTAACGCTAAATCATATTCCGTAGTGAGAAGCAGGCATCTTCTCAAAATTTTCATAGGTGCCCCGCGGATCGACCGATTTGACACAGCATCAGCCAC
>NESQ01000337.1:0-105509 GCA_003070745.1 Tuber borchii | reverse complement strand
AAGATGCCCCAATCCCAAACTCGACAGAGGCAGAAAAAATTATTCACCACCCAGGTTCTTTGAACATGGACTGGATCAGATGGAATCCACCCTGCAAGAAGGAATCGAGGCGATGCAAAGTAACAAAGCCAGCACTGAAGGCCGGCCCCATGACCTCTCTGAAACCACGATACTCATCCAAGCAGCTTAGGCACACCTTGAAGGACTTGGACAGAGGATTCACAGCTCTTCGAACCATATGGAACGATCTCTACGCCTCAACGCTATCACAAACTGCTTTGGCAGAATTCATGACTCCATTACCAAATTGGAATCAATTGCCCTCGCCAGGTCAGGATACTCTGCCAACCCACTCCCCTCCACTTCCACTCCTCCCAGAGATGAGTTGGAAAGATTTCTTAAGTCTACCAGACATCGATCTATGCACTGGACAGCCTGGGTATGGGACGAATGCGAAGCACACATGGACGGAAAGGATGGCCACTACTATCCCTCAGGACCCCGTCATATCCCTTGTCCTAGCTCCCTCTACTCTACCTCCTGTTTCATCACCCCTCACCACCTTAAGCGCAGAGCAGAAGACAAATGGGCTCTCCCTCCCACTCTCACAAATGACAGAGGGTATCCACTATAGCAGACTATAATCGCTACCCATGATGGACCCTCCTCGAATCATGCAGCACAGGATGATGACCTCCCAATCCCTGACGCCCCTGTTGACTACAATGACCCTTTCCCTGACGAACCATCTATGACCCTTGATGGTCACGCCTTCCAGCTCACCCAGCACCTTAAAGGAAAGTGGTATTACAGCCTTCGAAAGGCTACCGCTACTGACCCTCTCTTTAATATCGTCAGCAAACATACCAACTATCCAAGTTGGATTCTCTACCATGGACATCTTGTTAAAAGAGGGGAGGATGACAGTCGAGACTGTCCATATGTCCCCTATGAAGGTGCTTATGAAGGACAGAACATTCGGAGCGAAATCATCAGAATCACCCATGAACAAATGGCACACATGGGAGCCCAGAAATGTTTCAAATACGCCTCCAGACACTTCAACTGGATGAACATGAGGAACGATTTCAAAGACTATATTCGCAGATGCCATCTTTGCCAGATGAACAAACAACCTACAACCCTCCGTGACAGTGTTGTCATCCCCCTCCCTGTCCCTAGAGAACCATTCTCTTCGATCGCAATTGACTTTGCAGGACCCTTCCCAGGCGACAAGAAAAAGGATCTAATCTTGGTTGTGTTGGATTGTTTCTCAGAATTCACCTACCTCATCCCAGTATCCCAAAACATCACTGCAGTCGAAACTGCAAATCTCCTTATTGAACGAATCTAATCTACCTATGGTTTCCCTACTTCTATCGTCTCTGATAGAGACCACAAGTTCACCTCTCATTTCTGGATGCAGTTTATGACCAACATCAAGAGGATCTCAACATGGCTACCGCTTACCATCACCAGACAAATCGCCAAACTGAACGGAGAATCAGAACCATCCGCCAATGCCTTCGAAATTTTGTTAACCCTAAAGGCACCAAATGGACTCGCCACCTTCCCCATGTCCAAACCGCCATCAATGCTGCTCCTAGTGACAGCACTGATGTCTCACCCTTTGAGATTACCGTTGGATGCATCATAAACCTCCTCTCTAGCGTTAAAGTCATGCCTACTGCCGTTCCTTCGGCTGATGATATTGCATCTCAGATTATGAAGAACCAGCAGCTTGCAAGAACCGTTCTCCAAAAGGCCAGAGCCCGCCAGACTACCACTAGCCAAAAGAGACTCAAAGAAGGACCCCCAATTACCTCGGGAAAGACTGAAGTCACTCTCAGATCCGAACTCTATGTACACAAGATAGGACGGAGCCACAAACTTGTTGGACCATGGCTTGGCCCTTTCTCAGTCCTCGAAGACCCTGACAAACATGAAAACTACAAACTCAACCTCCCTCCCATCATGCAAGGAATCCACCCATGGATTCATCGCAGCCATCTTCGAATCTACCTTAGACCAAACCTTAATGCCTTTCCAGGCCTCCCAGACCCCACCTCTAAGGAACCAGTTACTATCGATGCATCTGGACAACAAGAATGGCAAGTTGAAAAGGTTACGAAGGATCGAATCTATTGAAAGAAACGCCAATTCCTAATCAAGTGGAAAGGCTATGACGAAGTCCAAGCAACATGGGAACCCCTTGACTTCCTTGAAGGAGCCAGTACAGCTCTCAGAACCTACTGGTTTGATACCTATAACGAAACCATCCCCTTCCACCTCCCTTGGACTCATAAAGAATGTTGGTCAGCTTGGACATTCCAAGAACCCGAATATCTCCCTCTATCACCAGAGCTTGACCCTGACGGATTCTGGGCACCCATCCAGGATTCTGACTACTCTGAGACTGAAACCTGTTACTCTCTCCCCTCACTTGAAGAAACTGAGATGGAAGCCTAACGGAATTATGTACCTTCCATTTGTTTTATTTCTGTTAGGGGGAATGTTACGCAATCTACTATTTTCTCTGCTACTCACTATACTGACGTTGGATATTGCCTATTTAGGATTCCTAGTAACGCATATTCCATCCTTATACGTTCCTTATTGTTATAGTTTCCTATTGGGTAGTACTTTCCTTTACTCGCTTATTTGTACCTTTGCTCTGTACCCAATTAGGATACTCTCTGCTTTCCTACTATGTATTACTGGATTAGTACATCAGTAACGATTCTTTGATTGTTTGATTCCATTACTTGTTTTGTTAGTTATATCCTGTTGCTTCTATGACCTTGTTTAGGACTTAGAAGTTTCGCTACTGATGTAGCTTTGCATTTTGATATTTGCTCTTTGGACAGGATATTTGGTTATACTTATTTGTATTTAAAGAGCTCGAGATCCCCTAAGGATTCGAACTCTCAAGCCTCACAGGAACGCTCTTCTTTACTATATACTACAAGTTGAATGGTCACTCTATTAGTCCCTCATCTTTCTTATATCCCTTACAGAGATTCCACTTGACGCTTCCACTCCTGTCCTTCAGTATCGCCGGATCTCCCTCTGGGAATCTCGCGATCCCTAGGAGCAGGTTACATCCTTCTTGTTTGACTCTCCTGCCTTGATGGACTTGATCTGTTTAGCATAGGCTGGGGCTATTGTGACATTGGGTGTAGGCGAATGGTGACTGAAAAAGATTATACAGAATGGGGTTACTAGATTGATAGTGTACAGGGATGTGGGTTAGTAGGTAACCAAGAGGGGAATATACGGTTAGAATCGAGGAGATGGGAATTGTGCAGGATTCTTATAGTGCTAGGGACATTCACGGCTTGTCACTCTCTTTTATGCTAGAGGCTATCGACAAACATCCACTTGAGCAAATTAAAGCTGCAGAGTTAATTCCGCATTTACTCAAAAGGGGTCTAGTTTCAACCGGGCTGCATAACAGTTTTGCTGCATTAACATAGAAGTGTCAAGTATTTAGAGTTCAGAAATCAAATTAAAAAGTTGATTAGACTGTGCAGACAAATCTAGTCCAAGAAGGTCTGCCAAGTGGACAATAACAAAGGCTGGTAAGGCTAGAGCTCAGAGCTCCATATACCAATCCGAGAAAGTACAAGCTGCCACTAAAGCTCAACAGCTGGGTTATACGATGACAGCTAGGATGGGAAAAGCCTTGAAGAGGGCAATCCCAAATGAACAACAACCCGATAAATGATCTGTATATATCTATGATTATGCCTCAACAACTAGAAGAGAAACATACCAGAATGAACCACAGCCAGAAAAGAGAAAGAATTTACAGCAAACATTTCAAGAACAAACCTGTCCCGAAGGCTAGCGTCAATTCATGCTCAGCTGACATTCCCATTTTTAGCAACTTATACGCGGCCCCACAGGCTCTATCATAATACAGATTGGGAGAAAATATAGGAGAAGTGTTGGCGAATGAAACATGACAGTGGGTTGGTTACTCGGATGTTTCTCCCAATCGAGTTTATCAGGCTAACTCTTAATCGTACTGTGAATTAGTGGCTACCCACGGAGACCATCTATGGAGGTTTTAGCAGCCTCAGCCAGACCATTTGGTTTGTCAGTCTAAGTTATGACTACTAGGTCATGTTTGCTACTGTTATTGATTACCCTCTTACTAGATAGCTAGCATGTATGGTTTTGGATCGTCTTACTTCCTATTTATCAGCCAGACCTCAAGGCTATAATGTCCAAGTCACCTGAAGGGGGAGACCGTTTCTTATCTGTAGATGGTGTGAAACTGGCATCCAAGACCAGCAGGACCATGGTGGAGGCCTTGTAGTACGAACAGGCAGCCTTATTTGAGTCTGACACTGCTTAATCAGCATCCGCTGGAGGACTGTGCACCTTGTGTCTAGTCTGCTTCATTCTGTTCACTGCTGTTTTCTTACTGAACATGGTGACAATCTGTAACTGTAACCTGCTCCTAGGTATCGCGAGATTCCCAGAGGGAGATCTGGCGATACCGAAGAACAGGAGGGGAAGCGTCGAGAGGAATCTCTGTAAGAGATATAAGAAAGAGGAGGGACTAATAGAGTGACCTTTCAACTTGTAGTATATTAAAGAAGAGCGTTCCTGTGAGGGTTGAGAGTTCGAATCCTTAGGGGATCTCGAGCTCTTTAAATACAAATAAAGTATAACCAAATATCCTGTCCAAAGAGCAAATATCAAAATGCAAAGCTACATGAGTAGCGAAACTTCTAAGTCCTAAACAAGGTTATAGAAGCGACAGGATATAACTAACAAAACAAGTAATGAAATCAAACAAACAAGGGATCGCTACTGATGTACTAATCCAGTAATACATAGTAGGAAAGCATAGGGTATCCTAATTGGGTAGAACATCAAAAGGGTTCAAATAAGCGAGTAAAGGAAGGTACTACCCAATAGGAAACTATAACAATAAGGAAGGTACAAGGAAGGAATATGCGTTACTAGGGAATCCTAAATAGGCAATATCCAACGTCAGTATAGTGAGTAGCAGAGATAATAGTAGATTCCGTTACATTCCCCCTAACAGAAATAAAACAAAAGAAAGGTACATGATTCCGTTAGGCTTCCATCTCAGTTTCTTCAAGGGAGGGGAGAGAGTAACAGGTTTCAGTCTCGGAGTAGTCAGAGTCTTGGATTGGGGCCCAAAATCCGTCAGGGTCAAGCTCTGGTGATAGAGGGAGATATTCGGGTTGCTGGACTGTCCAAGCTGACCAAGATTCGTTATGAGTCCAAGGGAGGTGGAAGGGGATGGTTTCGTTATAGGTATCAAACCAGTAGGTTCTGAGAGCGGTACTGGCTCCTTCAAGGACGTCAAGGGGTTCCCATGTTGCTTGGATTTCGTCATAGGCTTTCCAGTGGATTAGGAATTGGCGTTTCTTTCAATAGATTCGATCCTTCATAACCTTTTCAACTTGCCATTCTTGTTGTCCAGATGCATCGATAGTAACTGGTTCCTTAGGGGCGGGGTCTGGGAGGCCTGGGAAGGCTTTAAGGTTTGGCCTGAGGTAGATTCGAAGATGGCTGCGATGAATCCATGGGTGGATTCCTTGCATGATCGGAGGGAGGTTGAGTTGGTAGTTATCATGTTTGTCAGGGCCTTCGAGGACTGAGAAAGGTCCAAGCCAAGGTCCAACAAGTTTGTGGTTTCGTCCTATCTTGTGTACATCGGGTTCAGATCTGAGGGTGACTTCGGTCTTTCCAGGGGTAATTGGGGGTCCTTCTTTGAGTCTCTTTTGGCTAGTGGTAGTCTGGCGAGCTCTGGCCTTTTGGAGGGCGGTTCTTGCAAGCTGTTGGTTCTTCATAATCTGAGATGCAATATCATCAGCAGAAGGAACGGCAGTAGGGATGACCTTAACACTAGGAAGGAGGTTTATGATGCGTCCAAACGTAATCTCAAAGGGTGAGAGATCAGTGCTGTCACTAGGAGCAGCATTGATGGCGGTTTGGACATGGGGAAGGTGGCGAGTCCATTTGGTGCCTTTAGGGTTAACGAAGTTTCGAAGGCATTGGCAGATGGTCCTGATTCTTCGTTCCGTTTGGCCATTTGTCTGATGATGGTAAGCGGTAGCCATGTTGAGATCAATCTTGATGTTGGCCATAAACTGCATCCAGAAGCGGGAGGTGAACTTGGGGTCTCTATCAGAGACGATAGACGTAGGGAAACCATGGACACAGAAGATTCGTTCAATAAGGAGGTTTGCAGTTTCGACTGCAGTGATGCTTTGGGATACCGGGATGAGGTACGGAATCTACTATTATCTCTGCTACTCACTATACTGACGTTGGATATTGCCTATTTAGGATTCCCTAGTAACGCATATTCCTTCCTCATATCTTCCTTATTGTTATAGTTTCCTATTGGGTAGTACCTTCCTTTACTCGCTTATTTGCACCCTTTTGATGTTGTACCCAATTAGGATACCCTATGCTTTCCTACTATGTATTACTGGATTAGTACATCAGTAGCGATCCCTTGTTTGTTTGCTTTCATTACTTGTTTTGTTAGTTATATCCTGTCGCTTCTATACCCTTGTTTAGGACTTAGAAGTTTCGCTACTCATGTAGCTTTGCATTTTGATATTCGCTGTTTGGACAGGATATTTGGTTTTACTTTATTTGTATTTAAAGAGCTCGAGATCCCCTAAGGATTCGAACTCTCAAGCCTCACAGGAACGCTCTTCTTTAATATACTACAAGTTGAACGGTCACTCTATTAGTCCCTCATCTTTCTTATATCTCTTACAGAGATTCCTCTCGACGCTTCCCCTCCTGTTCTTCAGTATCGCCGGATCTCCCTCTGGGAATCTCGCGATACCTACGAGCAGGTTATACAATCTTAACTACTGCAGGGGACGGCATGGGCTGGTTGCCATTTGCATCCAACCTATCGGTATAACTGAGGGTATTGAGTGAGTGGCTGCTATTATCACAATGGGAAAAATATATGGTACCAGGTGGGGTAGTTCCATCTTAATCATGGAGGTGATACTCTCAATGTTCAGATTGAGATGTTTGCCACGCAAATTCACTGACCACCAGATATTGACCTACCTAGTATTTCCAAGTGTGAGAATTTCATTAAGTACCAGATATTTTTCAGACTCTTCACGCGGTATCTGCGTAACCTGTCTGGTGGTACCAACAATTTGACACTATTCTTATGTCCATGCAAGGATTCGGTTTATGCACTTAAATAGGTTGGCAATAGTGGGTTGAGTCATCTCCATTCAGTAAACATATCTTAGATTTTACTTTGGAAGGTTATCCAACCTAGGGGTGTGGGGGGGGTCCTCAGACCAGACTACTCAGGGTTGATCTAGCTAGAGATGAATGGATCGCAGACCAGCAACACCAGAACCAAGCATAACGGCATAAACTAGATGGCTTGAATCTGGAGAGTATGAGGAAACTTACGATGATTGCCAAATAGAACACGGGGCGCTACCCGGAGAGCAACAGAGGCTTCAACAGAACAAATAGTTGAACTGTTTCCAACAAAGCTGTCAAGATGGTCTTTGGTTTTTATGCAATAGCTTGTAGTAAAAGATCACGGTATTTAGGAAATTATTCACCTCGTAGTGAGTTTGCTTTGTAGCGTGTAACTTTATTTGTTACCAAAGGGGTGGGAATAGCATATGTGTGAATGCCCAACCATTGGGGGGCTGCACTCCGCTTGCAGTCCAGGATACTCCCTATGCTACACCTTACTCATCATAGCATTCTGCCAGTCTTTATACTAATCGCTAAAAGTTCTCAATAAGGGAAGCTGCAGACAAACTTAAACTATATAATATTGCACTCATCTTTGTGGTCGGATGGCTTTACCTATTGAACGCCAGAGGTTGAATGTGATATTATATTTGAGGTGAAGGCATGAGGTTGTGGATAGAACTGGATGTGTTTCTCCTATATCCAAAAAGGCCTTCTAACGAATAAAAAATATCTGCTAGCAGATCCATGTAGGCTGGAAGATAACAGGAGGATGATTTATACTAGAGATGAATATTGAAATTAAGCTATCTGAGGTGACTATCATTGATGATAAAGGCATTTTTGCCGATGACAAATAGCTGTAAGAAGGTTATTAGCTTGGAATAAGCAAATAGATAGGGCGAAAGTGGTCTGGACATATACTAGAAATCTGCCGATGAGTAAGGTTTGGTAGACCTTTGTGGGTACTGTTAGAGTTGATGGGTCGACTGATAAAGGATGTGATTGTAAATCAGGGAAGGGGCATGGAGAGAGAATTGATGGAGGTTCGGGAGACCTTATATACACCACATGAGGATGGATTTAGCAGTGTTCACAGGATTGTTAGTGTACAAACTTGAATATTGACATCCTGATACTAGAAAGATCAAGTGATCAACCCAAAAAGATGATAGACTTCGGATCAGGATTTCAGCAGCAATAGAGAAGCAAAGAAGTGGCAGCCAGCAGGGGAGCTGCAAACTGGGAGCCCAGACCTAACTAAATGACTCAAGATCCGTCATGTGAAAACAGGATAATGAGAGCTTGAAACTCGGAACCTGTCCACAATATTCTGATACAAATGTTTGCCCAGATCCAATACTTGAATAATATCTGCTTTTGGCTTAGAATCACTAGATCTGCTGTACTCTGCCTTTACCGATCAGCTCAGGTCTGCTCTGCCAACCCTCTTGAAAGAGAAGTACCATATAGGTGCATGATAACATTAAACTCAATAAAGTATATATATTGTAGGCGACGCTATCAACATGCCGCTGCAAACAAAAACTACCTTCAGATAATGTATCTTGATATTATATAATCCCTCTGTGTGAATGGAGACCTGATCGTGTTGGGGGTATCTGCTTTGATGTGTGATGAATATATTATGAATCAGAACAACTCAGACTATGAAACAGTTGACCTACTAAACATTACAGATTTCTGTACAGCATCTAGTGAGATGTATTATAATTTGCAGCATGATTCAGATAATATGCAGAATTATTGAAATGGCGCGAATATTTTCCAGCTGCCAGTCTGTGGGCACATATTGACTCAAGAATCTATTTCGAGTACTCGCAGAGCACTCGGTAATGTTGCCTATTTTATTAACCTGAATTGGCCAATGACAGAAGATCCCTAGACCCCTTTCTTATCTACAGATGACTTTAATATGGCAAGCTGACTGCTCCAGAGAAATGTATCCAAGTCACAGATCGATGAGTACCTTCCAGAAGGTTTTGGTGGCACAGGTAGGAGATCATTGTGGTCCGCCTATACCATACGACAATACCTATATATTCAGGACCCATTTAGTGAGTACCTGGTATTGGTGAAACTAGGTATTGTTGATGTTCACTATGCAGTAGCTTTCTATTTCCATAATATTATTGATTGTGTCTACTGCCGGATCTGCCAAGTGAGGTATTGATCCAATATTGTCTACACACCTGTTTGTGAATATGATTTAAGGAAGTATTATACTCAGAGATGTATATAGCTGACTAGTGATGGGATACATATATATGAAACGGGTTCCAACAAGGTTCAAGTGTGGGGTGCTCAAGTCCTAATAGCCTATTCAATTCCTTATTAGAAAAGGCTACCGATTGGGTCAATGGTGTTACACATTATCGGAACGGCTGAGCAGAGTTAACTTACCAATTCTTTGGAATATATGCAAGCCTTGCCGGTATACCTGACAGTTGGCAATATCTTCTGATAGAATAGAAATGCCCTGCCAGGATGCCAATCATGCCCCTGAGATTGGTCCCGGCACAGCGAAAGTTGACTGGTGTACTAGGGCCACAATGAAGCACTGCAACATATGACCGAGGATGTCCTGCGGACTCTCTTCGACATTGTCCTTAGACTATTACAACCTGTAGCCAATGGAGAAACGGTAATAGATTATTCATATGGCAAAATAGGCATTTGTTTTTCATTCCTGTCAGCCTGGATTACAGATCATGGTGACCACAATGCTGATTTTTGGAGACCGGACAAGTCATACTGACAGCTAACAAGTCCCCAATGGTATGGGGATAACAGTATAACAATAGTAACTATGGCTTGCAAGTGCGAGTCATGTGAGAAGAAACGACTATTCGTAACTATGAATAGTGTGAACGCAATTTCTTCACAAGTCACCGTTTGGGACAGATTTACCCACCAAGCCTCTTGACAATGAATAATACTCTAAGCATTGGCTGGCAAAGGGAATGGTAATTACTGAGTGAGATGCTCGAGGCATACTTGTATCTTTTTTATATTATTTCACTTTGTATTTTCCCCCACTACTCGCCCAGTACTCTATTTTCCTAGCAAGATAGAATGCGTTGGAAAAATGACACGAACTCTTTTAGGTAGCAATAAAGTACCCCTGCTGAAAATCGATGAAAATATTTCCTTCGATTGCATCTACACGAACATCAAGTTGCTGGAAATATTATTGCTGGTATTATAGTTGGGTACTTCGTTGTTACCTAAAAGAGTTCACGTTATTTTTCCAACGCACGGTATGTTTGCTCCTACTGAGTGTTTCCCCTGCCAGGTATTTAATAAGTTGTGGTTGATTTACCGTATGCTAACTCTCTTGTTACGAAAGGAAATACTACGGGGAAGCGGGATGGTTGAAATATCTTTCCCCTCACAGTTGATTTCATTTTGTGCTATCTTCTTTCCACCATTTCTGATCTTTATTGAAATGCATCACTCAGAATATACTTACCCTGATCAGTAAGTCATGCGGTAAGGGAGAAATAATGAGAACGAAGAACAATCTAATTGAGTACGTATGTTAAAAGTTATATCAATAGAGCATTTGGTTTCTATAGAAATTGGAGGATTCTCACCTATTGTAGAATACACAATGGAAATACTATCAAGAAAATGTAAAAACCCCGCCAGATGGGGAGTGAGCCTAGATATGGGAAGGTTTTGATCCCCCGCCGCTGTATCAAATCAATGCACCAAAGTACCCGCAGACTAAACCCACACAGAACAAACTCAATCTACTAGACGCAGTCCAATAGGGGCTGGTGGCGAGGGGAGTATCAAGAAACCCAATTTTGAAAGCCGTAACCTCCGCACCGGATCCTTCCATCTGATTGTCCTTCTGACACACTTATGGTCAAACACCACTCCTCCGACTACGTGAATATGAACTGTTGACCTGTGTCAAACATACAAGCCTCGAGTCCTCCCTTTAGGAGAGGCGCCAGTAAGCGCAAAGCGGAGCTCAGCATTTATCGGAAGAGGATGTTTCCTGTGCGATCACATAGGCAGTTTTTATAGTAATGTTACAGAGCCTTGAAGGGATATACAATAGAAGAGTACTAACTAGTGGGTGTTATTGTACTGTGGACAGAGTGAACGCTTAGTTACCTAAGATACCCACCTCTAAAGCTTTGGACCACAACACCACGCTTTGCTACTAGTATATGTACAGTCTAGGGAGAAAAAGCAAATTGAAAGAGGTTCTCCTATAAAGAGCAAAACAAAGAAACCCCTCGAGAACAGGGCCAGCCAGCACATCCGCAACTCCGAGTCCACCAGCTATTAACACATCCCGCAATGATAGCTAAGCGTAGACAGACATTGATAAAAATAGAACATGCTTATTATTGTAGACGGGCATTATTAGTGCGCTGTCCCTTTTCCTTTCCCTTCGGTCTGAGCCCCAATACCTGTTGCATCCCCCTCCGAAGCTATCCGATCTTGGTAAACAGTAGCTATAAAGCGCAGAACATGCTCTGGCAGGCCCTGGGCCAGAATTCTGGATGCCTGATTCCCTATCCTCTCTCCGGTCCCCATACGCATGTGTTTCCCGTACTTCTCCACAAGATCTATCACCATGTCGACTAGGCTCCGATCCTCACAAGCTGTTGTTTTTTGTCCGATGTTATCTGGGTGAGCCGAGGTGGCAATACTAAACGCGGGTGTCGGGGAGGCGCTGGTTCCCTCTGCGGGATTAGGTTGGGCGGTGGTGTGGATTGTCACTGTGGTGGGGGGCGACATTGTTATTTCGTCTTCGGCGGGTGGTGACATCGGTTTATGACTACTACTCGGATTGGTATCAGGTACGAGCCAAGGTAGTACTATAGTGCAAACACCTTTGTTAGCTAAGCTATATGATTTGGAGAGAATAGTTAATCTTTGAATAAGGTACTCACGATCTACTTTTGTAACGAGATCATAAATGATATTCCCATGGGGGGCTGAAAGCGCAAGCAATTCTTCTTCTGTGATGACTCCACGAATGTCCTCCGCATGAGCCAGGACTTCTTTGCGTAGAGATTGCGCGGCAGAACAAGTAGCGGAGCGCTCATGTTTGGCTAAATCGGCATTTGTCCCATGGCGAGCGAAACAGGTTGCGCATTGAAAGGGTTTTACATGTATTTTCAAGTGGTGTTGACTAATGAAAGGTCAGTATATTTTCTACACTTCATGCGGGATATAAATTAGAACTCACATGAGACCATCAAAGGAAGTGAATGTTTTGGTACGGCACGGATGGCCTGGTTGGGGTTCAGGAGAACTTTGATAGATGTTGGAAAAAATACAAGCATACGGGCTTTGACTGTGCGGTGGATTTTTGGTTTTTATTCTTCTTGTCGGCCTTCCATCTTCTCTGTCTGAGTTGCCCGCAGGTCGCTTCGTCGGGCTTCGACCAGGGAAGCGTCCACTTCCCTCTCCCTGGGAAGTAGACCCTGATACAAATACCACTCCATCAAATTGACCTCCACTTTGTTGTCCAGAGGATCGGTTCTGGGAAGAGTATCCCCCCGAAATACCCGATAAGCTCAAAACAGCCGGGGGGTTAGTAAGAGTGGCCTGAATAGCACGTTGCCCAAATTCCGTTCGGGACGCCAGACTAAAGTCCTTAATGGCTTGCCACCCAAAAGCATGGGCATAGAAAGGTGGTGAATTAGGTGGGGTACCGTACTGAGGACAGAATTGCTCGAGACCCGGGGGTGGCATCGCTTGAATATGTTGATGGCCATATGCGGAAGGGGGAACATGGCCAGGGGGAAATGGAAGGTAGGACTGATTGAAAGCCAGCATCTGTGGCGCAATCCCTCCTGGCATAGGTATTTGTCCGATAAACGGATGCTGGGCCCAATTCTGGTGTGGGGCGCTATGACAGTACATTGGGAAGGGTGATGCAGGCAGTCCTTGAAATCCTGGGTGTTGGGAATGATATTCAAGGCCTCCCATGAGAGGGTCCAGATGCCGATGGCCGACTTCTAGGGGGCAATTACGTATGGTATATTTATCGAATGTTTCTTGAGCCTGGGATTTGTTAGGATTAAAACTGGAGTAGTAAATGGAGAAGGGTGTCGCTAGTACCTTCTGAGCGGAAAAAAATGTGGCCATGACCATATGACCAAATCGACGCCCAAAGGGGTTAAGGAATGGAAAAATGTAGCAACCTTCGACTGGGCCTTTCTCAACGAAAAGCATGAACAATTCCTCGGGAGACATATCAAAAGGTAAACCGGTCACGAATAGCACCTTACTGGTCAACATTGGTGGATGAACAGGATCACCACCATTATCGGGGGATTT
Source organism: Tuber borchii (assembly GCA_003070745.1). NCBI lineage: Eukaryota > Fungi > Ascomycota > Pezizomycetes > Pezizales > Tuberaceae > Tuber > Tuber borchii. Next base: position 91,931 of record NESQ01000337.1, on the reverse strand, counting down.
CATCCCAAAACAGGGAGCGACGATAGAGTCGTAACTTCCAACCTGCCCATTAGCAGTAGCCGAGAGATTAGTTTGGCCCCCATTATGATCCTGGTAGTGCCCCCTCCTGTAATCGGGACGACAAGGTCCACCGATAGCATTGAGAAGCCTCTTGTTACCCTCAGTGCACTTGCCGTACCTAGGATCTTCTCGAGGGAAAAATCTGCGTGGACGCCTCTCCCGTGGTTTGATAGTGCTAGGGAGGAACTCGTAAGTAATTTATCCCACAAGTGCTCTTTATGACAAACAAGCTGAAACCTACAGCTTCCTATCCTGCAGGGTAACTTCAGCTACCTGAATAGCACGTTGGGCATCTTCGGTATTGGCATATCTAACAAAGCCATATCGCCGGACACCGGTAGGCTTGGTGTCAAACCCAACAGGGCGTCGCAGAATGTCGACGATTTTACCTGAAAATGATTAATTACGATTCATGTACCGGGGAGGATCGTACTTACCGAACTGACTCAAGATTTTCCCCATAGAAATATCCGTGATAGAAATGACCAGGCTAGAGATGTAGATGACGTTGAAGTCATCACTCTCCTTGTAACAAGTAAGCCTTATGTTCCATTGAGTGATCAATTGTAACCCTAGCTTAACTTACCTCACTAGTTTGGCTTTCAGAGTGAGACCCCGCGTAGCTCGGATAAGCATCATTCCCGTAGTGAGTCATGTCGTTATTGAAATGGTTTTTACCGGTAGTATTCGTGCGGGAGTGGTTAGTAGGGGTGACTGGACCATTCTCTTGGCCACTTGTGGAATCCCTGAAGTTAGACATGATGGCGATTTTTTTCCCGACAAGATGGATTGAGTAAAAGTAAACAAACTTTCTCTCGGTGGAGGAAAAGTGGTAACAAGAGCAGTCAGTGCTGGTGCGAACGAATATAGAATAAGGCTTGAAGAAGCAAGAGTCGGAAGGGAAGGCACCGGGGGTGAGTTGAAGTTGAAGGATAGGGGAGGTGGGAAAAAATTCAGAGACGTAAGCGAGGTATCTAATTAAACTTTATGGAAGGCCCCAGCAATTACGGATGACTGTGAGGAAATTCAGGTCGGAAGGAGGAGGAAGGGGGGTGTCGTTTAGTGAAGGAGAGAAGAACAAGCCTAGGACGAGAGAGGGAGAGAAAGGACGCATCGTTTGTCACTAGTTGGCGGGTCAACGACAACAAATATGGCCCTCTTCACATGCAATTATTTTACCCACTTTACCACTTCTCATGTCTTCCTTCAACCTTCCGCATAGCACCTACCTAAACATCCCACCACAGCTTCCACGACTCCTCTCCCATCTCCCATACGTACGAAGAAAAAGAAAAAAGAAAAGAAAACCCCCGGTTCTTGCTCTCTACACAATTCTTCTTTCTTAATTTCAGCCTGAATTTCCTCACAAGCATCCGTAATTGCTGGCGCCTGCCATAACATTTAATTACATACCTTGCTTAAGGCTCTGACCTTTTTTCCCCTCTCCTCTATACTTCAACTCACCCTCCGTGCTTTCCCTTCCGTCTCTTTCTCCTTCAAACCTCATTCCATATTTGTTCTCGGATCATCTTGCCATGATCCCGGAGACTAATCGGAGCATCTAATATCAGCTTGTAGCATTCACTAAGGCAGATGATGCGGCGAGCGCAAACTCAAACTGAATGGCTCAATTGCTGGCAAGAACCGGCTATTTATGAGTTACGCCGAGCGAAGAGAAGAGCTGACCCAGAGACTTAAGTGGGATTTTAAGAAGGGGAAAGAGATACCGGAGAAGATGGAAGCACCGAGGGTGCTCAAAAAGTGGAAAAATTTGGAAGTATTGAGAAAGAACCACTAAGCCCGCCGCTGGACAAAAGCCCAAATCGCCCTGAGGATGGGGGCGACCAAGACACAATCAGAGAATCTCCAAAGGTATCTCCGATTGACGAGGGCAGTGAACAAGGTAGTTCAACCACAGGAGCTCTTACGATAGATGACAGCCCCCCCCCCTTACTCCAGTTGAGAATTTTCCGCATATCGTGATAGAACAGGACACCACAGCAGGGACAGGATGGTGTGGGAGCACTCAATTGGCAGGAAGTAAGTTTTCTCACCTTGAACTCCCTTTGTTGTCTGATAATGCTGACTATCGTATTGAAGTCCCCGAAGTGGAAGAGGAGGAAGTGGCAACGGCGACTACCCATGGTGACAACATCGCAGCATATGCTGAGCCAACACTACCGCAAATCCATGACCACTTTCTGGATGCTGTTTCAGGGCAGGTGCAAAAGTCTAATTTCCATAACCAGATCAGGGAGGAGATGTTTCAAGCGAATCCACTTAGCTAGATTCTCCTGGAGACTTCTTGCGGCCTAGTGGAAGTAACGGCTTTCATAGGCAACAGCATTACGACAATCGCACTCCAAGACGGCACAATGGCAATCGTGACCATGGACTACAATATCACGATCATGGCCAGAATGGAACGGGGCCAGGTTGTTGAGGTTACGCCTATCAGAATCCAAGCTTTAGCCGCGGAGGTTTCAGATTATACGGGAATAACAGACCCGGAGGTAATGGCGGATGACATCGATCTTCCATTGACCCCCCTTCTAGTGGACATACTCTGTTCCTCAATCACAGCACAGAGTCTTTCTCTATGGGGAGTAGCTACGAAATGAATGGACCTCAAAATCAACAGTGTAAGACGAAATCGCACAGTGGCAACATGAATGGCCGCGCGGGGCAGCAACACAGGGGATCGCCTGCTAACATCGATCATCACACTGTCAATAAGGTGATGCTCGATGTCAATGACACTAGCCAGGGGGTCAGTCGCGTATTTACCTAGCAAGAGGGTCATGAGATTTTTTTTTCGCTTCGTTCTTCTAAACAATTTTTTGGAAACTGATGAGCTACTCACATCATGTGTACATCCCTATAGCCTTGTTTTTAATTAATTATCTCTTCCTCAAGCAAATAAAAGACTCATCAGTTTGTGCTAGTACTCGTAAACAGTTAGTATCGGTAGGTTACCATTCATGGTAGCAAATTATTTACGTTTTTTTCATCATTAATGCGGCTGGTCGAAATAGGTTAGTAACTTTGGTAGACAAATAATTGTATTTTCGCTATCATGTAGTGGGTGTGTGGCGCAGTGGCGCTATGGGAGATCAAGTGGTGAAGAGAGCAAAATAATTCTATGTAACGAGGGCATGGGTGGAAGTGATTGCGCTTATTTGTCGTCGTTGACCCGCCAACGAGTGACAAACGATGCGTCCTTTCTCTCCCTCTCTCGTTCTTCGCTTGTTCTTATCTCATTCTCTAAACGACTCCACCCTTCTTCTCATTCCCGCCTGAATTTCCTCACTGGCATCCGTAATTGCTGCCGCCTTCCATAATATTTAATTAGCTACCTCGCTTAAGTCTCTGACTGTTTTTCCCCCCTCCTCTATACCTCAACTTCAACTCACCCTCTATGCCTTCCCCTCCCCCTCTTTCTTCTTCAAACCTCTTTCCATATGCATTCTAGCCAGCACTAACAGCTTTTCCTGCCAGGTTTCCTCCATGCAATGAAAGATTTTCTACATTCCCTCAAACTATCTTGTTGGGAAAACCATCGGCATCATGTCTAACTTTATAGATTCCACCAGCGGCATGGGGAATGGTCCAGTCACCCCTACTAACCGCTCCCGCACGAATACCACCAGCAAAAACCATTTCAATAATGACATGACTCACTACGGGAATGGTACTTATGCGACTTAAATTAGATGCTCCAATAGACGAACACCTTGTCTTTGCACGGATGGTCTGTATCTTTAACAGGGGAATTTTCATGGATGTCGAAAAAAAGTACAATGAAATGCACCTTGGCCATGGGGCGGGTTTGTTCTCTTTTTTTCTCTTGTCAGAGTTCCATTGTCTCCATCGCAATTTCCTGCGGCTCGTTTCCTCGGGCTTCGGGTTGGGCCGCCTCCACTCCGTTAGGCATGGGGGTATCTCCATTCGGAATTTTCGGTAGAACAAAAAGAAGAAAAATATCATACGGTGGTGGGAAGGAGGAGGAATAGGGGGAGTGGTTTAGATAAGGGGAGAAGCAAAGGCGAAGGACAAGAGAGGGAAAGAGAGGACGTATAGTTTGTTACTGGTTGGCAGGTCGACGACGACAAAACAGCGCAATCATTTCCCCCATGCCCACTTTCCATAGAATTATTTTACTCTCTTCACCACTTCTCACGTCTTCATTCAACCTTTCGTACCGCATCTACCTAAACTTCCCACCACATCCTCCCCGACTCATCTCACATCGACCATGTGTACGAACAATAAGAAAAGAAAAAAAAAACCCTCCGCTTAGTGATGGGCACGATCATGATCGAGCAAAACTCGATCATGATCTGATCGTGCCCATCACTACCTCCGCTTCTTGCTCTATACACAAATCTTCCTTTTTTATTGTTTCTGCCAGAATTTCCTCACAGACATCCGCAATTGCTGGTGCGTTCGATACCATCTAATCAGATACCTCACTCAAGTCTCTGACCTTTTTCCCCCCTCCTCTATACTTCAACTCACCCGGTGCCTTCCCCTCCGCCCCTTTCTTCATACCTCATTCCATATTGATTCTGGCCAGTACTAACATCTTTTCTTGCCTCTTTTCCTCCACGCTAATATCAAGAAAGATTTCCCATCTTTGCTCAATCTATCTTATCGGGAAAGAAAATCGGCATCATGTCGAACTTCATGGATTCCACCAGCTGCCTAGAGAATCGTACGGTCACCCCTACCAACCGCTCCCTCACGAATACCACCAGCACAAACCCTTTCAATAACAACATGACTCATTACGGAAGGATCCTTATGCGAGCTATTCGGGCGCTCACTCCCGATGCCAAACTAATGAGATAAATTGAGCTAGGGTTACAATTGATCCCTCGAGGGAACACAAGGCTTAACTTACTTGTTACACGGAGGGTGATGATTTCCAACGTTATCTATGTCTCTAGCCTCGTCATTTCGATCGAAGACATTACCTTGTGCAAAATATTTGGTCTGTTCGGTGGGTACGATCCGCCCAGTACGTGAAACGTAATTAATTATTTTCTGGTAAAATGATCGTGCATATCCTTGTATGTTTTTCGAAACTCATTAAAATTCCCCTGTTAAGGACATAGATCATCCTTGCAAAGACTAGGTATTCGTCGAATTGGAGCATCTAATATAAGTCCCGTTCTCTATCTGTAGGTGCGTGGTAGGGCACATATACTTGCCTAATGGCTCCTATCCGGATGGCGGGTATGGTACTCCCAGGAATGGTTTGCAGTTTGAAGCATGAAACCTCACCTTCCGATGAGCAATCGACACCATTTCCGGTAGCTGTGCCCTCCGCTCAAGAAGCCGAGACGCCAACCCCGTCTACATCAAGGAGTTTCTTTTATGTCATTATCCCAGAAGCTGTCCCTGAAATACCGAAGCTAGAAGACCCTGCCAATCTGTTTGTCAAGAACTTTGATGAGGATATTATCTCAGATCCGGACGAGCTCAAAAAACCGTTCGAGCTCTACGACCCCGTTGCCTCGGTTCATCTTGCCATGATCCCAGGGACTAATCGGAGCATCTGATATGGGGTTGTAGCATTCACTAAGGCAGATGATGTGGCGAACGCAAAACCAAAACTGAATCGCGCGATTGTTGGGCAGAATCGGCTATTCGTGACCTACGCAGAATGCAAAGAAGAGCTGACCTAGAGACTTAAGCTGCATTTTAAGAAGGGGAAAGATGGTTTTCGGAGTGATGGAAAGGAATAGGATCCCAACAATCCCGATAGCGCATATGATCATCCCCTGATACCGGGGGAGATGGAAGCACCGAGAGTACTGAAAAAGGCGAAAAGGTTGGAAGTATTGAGATAGAACCCCTAACCCCCCCGCTGGAGAAAAGGCCAAATCGCCATCAGGATGGGCATGACTAGGACGCATTCAGGGAAGCTCCAGAGGTATCTCAGGTTGACGAGGGCAGTGATCAAGGTTGTTCAACTCTAAGAGAGCTTACGATTGATGACCGACCCCCGGACTCCTGTTGAAAATGATCCGCATGGCGTGATAGAACAGGACACCACAGCGGGGAAAAGATGGCGTGGAAGCACTCAATTGACAGGAAGTAAGTTGGCTCACATTGAAATCTGTTTGGTGTCTGATAATGCTGACTATCGTATTGAAGTCACCGCAGTACAAGAGGAGGAAGTGGCATCGGACACAATCTATGGTGACAACATCGCAGCATATGCTGAGCCAACACTGCCACAAATTCATGGCCCGTTCTAGATGCTGTTTCCGGGCTGATGCAAGAGTCTGATTTCCATGACCCGATCAGGGAGGAGATGCTTCAAAGCGAATCGACTCAGCCAGATGCTCCTGGAGACGTCTTTCGGCCCAGAAGAAGTAACGGCTTTCATAGGCAACAGCATTAAGACAATCATACTCCAAAACCGCACAATGGCGATCGTGGCTATGGACTACAATATCACAATCATGGCCAGAATCGGACGGGGAGGGTTTATCGAGGTTACGCCTATCAGAATCCACGCTGTAGCCGCGGAGGTTCCAGATTATAGGGGAATAACAGACTCGGAGGTAATGGTGGATACGGTGGATCTTTCAGTGACCCCCCTTCCAGTGGACGTACTGTGTTCTTCAATAACAGCACTCGGCCTTTCTCTATAGAGAGTAGCTACGAAGCGAATGGGTCTCAAAATTAGCACGCCCTATGAAGAAGAGACAAGGTGGCAACATGAATGGCCGCGAGGGGCAGCAACACAAGGGATCGCCTGCTATTAAGGATCATCACACAGCCAATAAGGTGATGCTCGATGTCAATGACACTAGCCAGGGGGTCGCGACAGCATACTAAGCTGCACGGGGGAGCCATATTTGAGAAAAAGGGGGGGGGGAAGGAGGGGACGGCAATGGGAATTTGAATGGGCATAGCGATGGGAAGGCTGATGGGGGTGAGCGAAAATAAATGAAACGTGGGGTGCGGGGGGGTGCATGGTGATGCGAGGGTGTGAAGTGGCTAGACCATAGTATCCCTTTATCTCAAAGTTTTGGCTAACCTACTGTACTATTTCTCTTCTTTTTTCTTCCGCTTGTTTTTTTCATTCCCAGAATCCCACCCCAGCCTTGAACTGTGGTTGGGCGCGTTAATTCCATGTTTTGATTTTTTTCATACTGTGCCTCAGAGGTGGTTGTGATCTAAAGAATTTCCCATCTCATCCGTGGTGGGCTTGCTCACCTTCACTGTAGTTTTGAGGATGTCTGTCTACGCTTGGCTATCGTTGGGGGATACATTAATAGCTGGTTGACTCGTGGTCACGGGTGTGCTTGATGGCGCTGATCCGGATGGGTTTCTTGGGTTTAATGGGTTTAGTAGAACCTCTTTCCATTTGCTTTTTCTCCATGGAACGTGTATATAGTAAAGGATGGTGTGGTGGTCTAAAGCCTTAGAAGTGGGTATCCTAGCTAACTAAGCATTAGCTCTGTCCACAGTACAATAAAACTCACCAGTCAGTACTTTTAGCTGCCGGGCTCTCGTATTTTGTATCTCTTCAAGGCCCCTATCAGATTGCCATATCATAAACTTTCCCTGTGATCTCACAGGTAACATCCTCTTCCGATCAATGCCACGCTCGACTTTGCGCTTAATGGCGGCTCTTCTAATTGGAGGGCTCGAAGCTTGTGAGTTTGACATAGGTCACCCGTTCTCATTGACGTAGTAGGACGAGCCGCATTTGACCTTAGATGTGCGAGAAGATGAATCAGATGCAAGGCTGCAGGTGCTCTGGTTTCTACTTTCAGAATTGGGTTTCTTGATACTTCTTTTCCCACCAGCCCCGAGGAGAGAGTGCGCCTAGTAGATTGAGTTTGTTGCGTGCGGGTTAAGTCGGGAGGGTATTTTGGCGATTTGATTTTGATGCAGCGGCGGGGAAGCGACTCTCTTCTATAGCTAGGCTCACTCTCAGTCCGGCGGTGTTCTCATCCAAAATTAATTATTTGTTAGTAAAAGGGGTGCCATACTTGTCGCTTGAACAAGTAGACTAAAGCTACATCGGGGCTCAAGACTAAAAATTATGAGGGGATAATATGTTCAGCGTGGAGAGTGAGAGACACGGGCTTGACAATCGAGAGAGGTATATCAAAGATAGGCTTGTATTAGGTGACCTGACTTACTTAAAATTGTTGGCGAGCTCGACCCTTAAATACACAAAACAATGGTGACTCTTCCGGGAGTCTCCTTAACATGATCACGCAATCCTAACCCTTCTCACACCAGATGTTTCCCAACATGCCCGCTATCCTTTACCGCTGACCCTTGACCGCCGCGTTCTCTTGTTCCTAAATATTTACCCCCACTCCTCGCACTCTTCACCGCTCTTGGTACTGTACGGGGTATCCTTCGACATCGGGATAGGCACCGATGATTATTAGCAAAGACGATAGGCAGCCTACCATAATTTTCGCCGACTGTCCACGGCTCGGTATGTGGAACATCACGAATTTCCACTGGGCGCTTGTGCCTGACCCTCTCGTTGGTATTTGCAATAGAGTCCTTACGGATATGAAGACCAAAGTACTCATTAAAATCGACACATGTTTCCCCACGGGTAAATTCAAGGCCGTGTCTATAAAACCATATGAATCTAGGTTCCTCGTTGGAGAGCCGATGGAGTGTACGTTTCTTGGTTCCATCCTTGCGCTAGGACGAGGTCGTCCTGATGATAGTCACATTAGAGCAATATTCGGCGATGGCCTTAACATAACATAGGGTATTACCTTTGTGAAGACCTGACTGAGGGCGCGGGGGTCTCTGAGGAGGTTTGTGGGGTTTATCGCTGGTCTCAGCCTCCCCTGTTTCATCCGCGTTGTCATCGCTGTCGGGTTCAGAATCGCTCCATTTATGCTGTGTCAGCTCTTTTCTGTGCAATCTCGAGATGAACCTGTCCAAATTCGGTGGATAGAGAGGGTCCGGCCTCACCTCCAGGGGTGCTTCCAGCCAAAACAAGCTCCATGGGCGATCTATTACTTTGTTCGCGGCACAGACGGGACTGTTTGTTAACAGGAGAGGACGTAAGCTCAAGCTTGAAATTAACCATTGTGCGACCGCTAAACAGTGAGAAGAAAAAAAGATTCAGCGAACCAGGAGAGGAGATTGAAGACAGGGAGAATCCAGCGGGGAAAAGAGTAGGAGAGAATTAAGCAGGAGAAGACTGATGGATGTTAATAGTGGTTCAACCACAGTCAGGAGAGAAACCTTACGCAGGGGTGTGTTGACGTTGTCCGGGGGGGGAGGCAGTGTTGTGAGAGTGCGGAAGAGGGAACAAGTAGGGCAATCGAATTTTGAAAACACTTAGGCTTGATAGGCTGGACATCTTCGTCCAAAGAGAGGTCACCATGATCGGTCGAGATAGTAATTGTGTTTGGATTCGTTGGTGGAGGTTTAAGGTTATAAGACTTCTTGGAAGACACAAGCGGTTGGTGGGAACACCTCCGCGCTACCCTTCATGCCTACGCTTAACGGGGACACGGGCTGTGGTTCTAGATAGATTCAGTAAGCTATTAGCAAATTAACGTTAGTGGAGGAATACCGAGTTCAATGGGTTAACCGAGTAAAACATGCGTTTATTGTTAGACATTGAGCTTGGGAGTAGTGGGGGAACAAAGAGGGGAGAGGGGGACTCTTGCTCGGTAGTACAGAAGGTGGACGTGTGCTGAGCGAGTGGCAAGGGTAAGATTGGTGGATCGCCAACAAGGATAATCTGATGGGTGGGCAAGGCGATTTTTGCCGCATATCTCAACTACCGCGTCATGCGGGGGATCTCATCTATCATGCAGTGGTGCGATTCTTGTAAAACTTTGACCTTGTTGCAGATCTAATTCTAGGCTTGCGTCGTCTTCGGGTGAATGCTTTAAGCGATTTTCATTGTAGGATTGTTGGCTGCGAGTGAGGCAGAAGTATCAGACGCGACTGCGGGTGTGGAGAGATAACTATCCTTTGATTACGTTGTAGCGCGGGAGGGCCCATAACGCGAAATTTCTTCTTTCACGGCATTTGGAGAAAAATTGACATTTCATTCTTAATTGAGCAAATTTTCAAGGGGATAATTGAGAGAAGAAAAAATAGCCGACAGCTAGTAGGAAGTTTCTGCTTTCTTGTAGTAGAATTGGCCCCCCGGTAAACTATCGGGCGGGTACGTGCACCGGGGCGCTAGTGTATCTAGGTAACAACGTAACAGAAAAGGAGTGAATAACTGGGGTGGTGGGAATTACGGGAGTATTGTTCAACAAGCGAAGGAACAAAAGCAATCCACTGTATGTCTATGCAACTGGGAAATTGTACAAGATCTCTAGACTATAGATTCTCAGGGACCTCATTGAGGAGCATGCCATACCATGATACCTTAACAATTGAAAAAAACTGGTAGTTGTGTGCTCCGTAGTCGAGAATTACCTAGTTTGGAAAAGGGGCGAAGAACAGAAATAAAAAAGAAAAAGAAAAAAGCACTAGACCTTACCGAAGGAGGCAACTCCAACGACATAGCGCATCCACTAATTATTTGAGTTTTTACGGTAGGGAAGCCCATGTCCTTACCATTTAAGTTCTGCTATCACCCGGACACTAGCTCTGCATCTATCCGTGAGAAAATTGAGGGAAGGAACAATACAAGGAAAGAATTTTACTACCCGCTCTGGTTTGCCAATGCGAAGGTCATGCGGCTCTACAACGTATGTTTGATTGTATGCACATCGACTTAGGATTAATTCTACCATATTATTACATCCGATACTTTCACTATCATTTTATGGATCGGTTGACGATAATCATCATCTTATCCGACCAGAAAAACAAACAACCAGCCTCCATTTCGATTCAAGACATCTTGGGAACCTGCACCGTCTTCGCTTTTTTTATCCCCCTCTGATTCCGCCAGGGCTCTTGCCATCTCCGCCCCGCTACTCTCGGGACTAGTGCTCTCATCCTCACTGGCGTCACCACCACTCTCTTTTTAACATCCACCACCGCCTATACCCCCAGCGCTCTCCCACCTCCAGCGCACTTTACACTCTACTCCTTACCACTTTGTCTTCTTTTCTCACGGGGGTGCTTGAGACAATGGCACCTAGTCAACCAACAAAGTCTGGCAAGGACAAGTACACCGTCGTTCCCCCTACCTATAATGAGCGCAAAAACTTCCCTATAATTGCCTGGTTTCTCTAGAAGACCATTACCGAACAGTTTGTCTCCCATAATTTGAGCTTTATTTTGCTATTATGTTATTTGATTTTTAACAAGATGCGAATAATAGTAAGCTAGACTGCGAGCATATTGTCGTCGAACAATGCTCCCCCGGATAGTACCGAAGAGGTTGAAAAACAATTGAACACCGGTTATGGGGCCAATCGCCTTCTCAAACCGCCTATGGGGAAGCAAGGTCTCAGAACTGAATACGTCTATTGACTTCACTTCGCAACGGGTAACTTTGTCACCATCATGAACTCTGACCTTTCGCATCATGTAAGTCCGCATAGCAATGGCAAATACTAACCGAAACTGACAATGTATTATAGCCCAAATTCATCCCCAATTTCATTATGCTTCGGAAGACGAAGGATTATGACATTGTTATTAGAACCCACTATGCAGGCAACAGGGGTGTTTACGGATGAGATTTCAAGAGAAAGTTCAGTGAAAATGGTGGATGTCTCCAAAGCAATCTCGAGGGATGGACTGCCATCAAGGGAGTTTATTTCCAAATTCTTGTACAAGGGCACCACACCGACTATGAAAACTCGTTCCAGCAAAGGATTGAGACGCCAAGCAAGTTCATATGGCCTTGAGCAAAGATATTTTGCCATTCGCTCCAAGGTGCAGTTCCGTCTCGATGATGCTGATACTGGACCTTTGTCGAAGGCTCTTAGGTTTCTCTTGCTAAGCTTTATCTGGTTCACCCCCACCTCATCGTTCTACTGATGTTCAAAAGAAAATCCACCCTCTCCGCTACGATGTTTCTACCGTCCCCCCGCTCCCACAACCCCCCTCCCGGTCGGATCAACAAACCCCGAAATCGATGCGCGACGACTTGTGGCTACGATGGACGGGTATGGACAACGGGCGAGAGGGTTGGGGTGTCACCGGTCGGCGGGGGGATTTGGCTTAAGTTTCTAGAACTATAGCTAAAAGTATCAAACAATGCCATCACATTCACTTTCCTCTCTAGTCCTCACAAAAATCCCGCCTTTACCCCTCGCTCTGTCATCCACCAGTAACAAAAAGTCCGACCATTTCTCCATTGAATCGCTCACCTCCATCCCGCTCTACGGCACTCCGGCTCTCCCCGCTAGTATCTTTCCCTCTTCCGCACTCCCACAACACTCCCTCCCCCTCGGACAGCGTCAACACACCCCTGTGTAAGGTCTCTCCACTCAAACTGCAATTGAACCTCTATTAACACCCATCATTCCACTCTTCTACTCCTGTTGGCGTCGGATTCCCTCTCTGTCGTTAATCTCCTCCCCCGGTTCACCGCCTCTTTTTTACAATTTCTAGCAATGGCGCAATGGTTAAATTCAAGCCTGAGCCTGCCTCATCTCCTGATACCCCTCCAATGCTCCTCTTTATCCAACGGTCCCGTCAATGTCACAAACGACGAACTTGATTGCCCATGGGGCCTGTTTTTGCTGGGAACACCACTACAAGTTAGGCCGGACCCTCACTGCCAAAAGAATTTCGACGGGTTCACCTCAGGCTTGCACGGAACAGAGCTGAGACACAGCAGAAATGGAGCGATTCTGAACCCAACAACGATGACAACGCGGATGAAACAGGGGAGGCCGAAACCAGCGATAAACCACACAAACCTCCTCAGAGACCCCCGCGCACTCAGTCAGTTCTCCACAAAGGTAATCCCGAGTGCTACGCTAAGGCCATCCCCTAATATTACTCTTCAGTGACTATCCCTAGGACGATCTCGTCCTAGCGCAAGGATGGAAGCGAGAAATGTACACTTCATCGCCTTTCCAACGAGGAACCTAGATTCATATGGTTCCATAGCCACGACCTTGAGTGTATCTGTAGGGAAACATATATCGATTTTAATGAGTACTTAGGTCTTCATATCCGTAAGAACTCAATTGCAAATACCTACTAGAAGCTCAGGCACAAGCGCCAAGCAGAAATTGCTGATGGTCCACATACCAAGCCGTGGGCAGTGAGCGAAAATGATGGTAGGCTGCTTATAGTCTTGAGCTCCGATGTAGCTTTAGTATACTTGTTTGTCCAAGCGGCATGCATGGCACCCTTTTTACTAACAAATAATCATTTTTGGATGAGAACACCGCCGTACCAAAAGTGAGCTTAGCTATGGAAAGAAGTCCGTCCCCCGCCGCTGCATCAAATCAAAGCAGCAAAGCACCCCCCATTCTAAACCCGCACGCAACAAGCTCAATCCACCGGGCGCACCCCCATCGAGGCTCGTGGCGAAAGAATTATCAAGAAGCCCAATTCTGAAAGTCAAAACTACCGCACCGGCATCCTTGCATTTGATTCATCTTCTCGCATACCTAAGGTCAAGCGGCGCTCTTCCTACTACGTGAATGTCAACGGGTGACCTGTGTCAAACCCACATGCCTCGAGCCCTCCCATTAGAAAAGCCGCCAGTAAGCGCAAAGTCGAGCTCGGAATGGATCGGAAGAGGGTGTTACCTGTGAGATCACATGGGCAGTGTATGATATGGTAATGTTACAGGGGGCTTGAAGAGATATGCAATACGAGAGCGCGGCGGCTATAGGTACTGACTGGTGGGTGTTATTGAAATCTGGACAGAGCGAACGCTTAGTTAGCTAGGATACCCACCTCTAAGACTTTAGACCACAGCACCATGCTTCACTGTATTCACATTCTATGGAGAAAAATCAAATGGAAAGAGGTTCTACAAAAACCCATTAAAGCCAAGAAACCCATCCAGATCAGCGCCGTCAAGCACATACGCGGCCACGAGTCAACCTACTATTGACCTATCCCCAAACGATAACTAAGCCTAGACAGACATCCTTAAAAATACAGCGAAGGTGAACAAGACCACCACGGAAAAGATGGGAAGTTCTTTATATCACAACCACTTCTGAAGCACATTTTGAAAAAAATCAAAAAATGTAATTAAGGCACCCAACCACAGTGTAAGGCTGGGATGCGATTCTAGGAATGAAAAAAACTAAAGAATCAGGAGTACGATTTCGCAGTCTAGGGGGATACCACCTTGGGCAAGCGGAGTAAGATATATGACGAGAGAGCTATATTCGTTGACCTAGTGACAACTAGGAGAACTATGGCCCTTAAATACAAAAACGATTTAGATTCTTCCAGGAGTCTCCTAACTCTGACCACATCATTTGCTCACTTCCCCTAACCACTTCCTTAACTGTTTGGTTCCCCTCTTCTTCCCCCACATTCCGAGTCGGCCCTACTCCTCCCATTCTTCACCGATTGATCGACACTATTATGAGCCGTCCGACATCGTTCACGTATTGTCCACGATATGAGGATGTCCGGAGGGTACGGAGTGAGCGCCGGTGATTCGCAATAAAAGTGAGCGGAAGAAAAAAATTAAAGAAAGATTACAGTAGGTTAGCCAGAACTTTGAGATAAGGGATAATATCTTCTATCCACTTCACACCCCTCGCATAACCCTGCACCCCCACGATTAATTCATTTTTGCTTCACCCCCATCAACCTTCCCGGCCCTTTTTCCCATTCAAATTCCCATTGCCTTCCCCTCCTTCTCCCCCGCCCGACTTCTCAAAACTGGCTCCCCCTCGCAACTTAGTAAGCTGTCACGACACCTTTGCTAGTGTCATTGACACCGAGATTCACGTCACTAAGTGTGTGATGATCGATGATGGCAGGCGATCCCCTGTGTTGCTGCCCCCCGCAGCCATTCATGTTGCCCCCTTGCCATTGCTTCTTCGGGTGTTGATTTAGAGGCTAATTCGTTTCGTAGTTACTCCCCATATAGAAAGGCTTAGTGCTGTTATTGAAGAACACAGTACATCCACTAGAAGGGGGTCACTGAAAGATCCATGGTATCGGCCATTACCTCCGAGTCTGTTATTCTCGTATAATCTGAAACCTCCGTAGCTACAGCCTGTATTCTGCTGGGGTAACCTCGACAACCCCTCCCCGTTCCATTCTGGCCATGATTGCGATATTGTAGTCCGTGGGCACGATTGATATTGTGCAGTCTCGGAGAGCGATTGTCGTAATGCTGTTGCCGATGAAAGCCGGTACTTCTCCTGGGCAACAATAAATCCCCAGGAGCATCTGGCTGAGTCGATTCGCTTTGAAGCATCTCCTCCCTGATCTGGTCATGGAAATCAGACACTTGCACCTGCCTGGAAACAGCATCCAAAACGTGGTAATGAATTTGTGGCAGTGTTGGCTCAGCATATGCTGCGATGTTGTCGCCGTGGGTTGTCTCCGTTGCCACTTCCTCCTCTTCAACTTCGGTGACTTTAATACCATAGTTAGCATTATCAGACACCAAAGGGAGTTCGGGGTGGGAAAACTTACTTCCTACCAATTGAGCTCTTCCACGCCATACTGTTCCCGCTGTGGTGTCCTGTTCTATCACAATATGCGGAACATTTTCAACAGGAGTAAGGGGGGGGCGGTCATCTATCGTAAGCGCTCCTGTGGTTGAACTACCTTGTTCACTGCCTTCGTCAATCTGAGATACCTCTGGAGATTCCCTGATTGCGTCCTGGTTATGCCCATCCTCAGGGCGATTTGGGCTTCTCTCCAGCGGGGGGCTTGGTGGTTCTTTCGCAATACTTCCAAAAATTTCCTCGTTTTTAGTACCCTCGGTGCTTCTATCCTCCCCGGTATCTCTTTCCGCTTCTTAAAATGCAAATTAAGTCTCTGGGTCAGCTCTTATTTTCTTTCGGCGTAACTCTCAAATAGCCGCTTCTTGCCAACACTCGAGCCATTCAGTTTGAGTTTTGTACCCACCGCATCATCTGCCTTAGTGAATGCTACAAGCACATATCAGATGCTCCGATTGGTCCCCGGGATCATGGCAAGATGAGCGGAGAACGAATATAGAATGAGGTTTGAAGAAGAAAGAGACGGAAGGGAAGGTATGGGGGGTTGAAGTATAGTGGATGGGGGAAAAAGGGTCAGAAACTTAAGCAAAGTATCTAATTAAATATTTATGGAAGGCGCCAGCAATTACGGATGCTTGTGATGAAATTCAGGCTGAAATAGAGAAGGATGATTTGTGTAGAGAGCAAGAACCGGGGGTTTTTTTTCTTTTTTCTTTCTTCGTACGAATGGGAGATCGGAGAAGGGTCGTCGAGGATCTGGTGGGAAGCTTAAGTATGCGCTATGCAGAAGGTTGAAGGAAGACGTGAGAAGTGGTAAAGTGGGTAAAATAATTCTACGTAACGAGGGCATGGGTGGAAATGATTGCCCTCATTTGTCGTCGTTGACCCGCAAACGAGTGACAAACGATGCGTCCTTTCTCTTTCTCTCTCGTTCTTCGCCTGTTCTCCTCTCCTTCTCAAACAACTCCGCCCTTCCTCCTCCTTCCCCCCTGAATTTCCTCACAGGCATCCGTAATTGCTACCGCCTTCCATAACATTGAATTAGATACCTCGTTTAAGTCTCTAATGCTTTTCCACCTTCCTCTATGCTTCAACTTCAACGCACCCCTCTGCCTTCCCCTCCGCCGTCTCTTTCTTCTTCAAACCTGATTCCATATTGGTTCTCGCCAGCACTAACATCTTTTTTTGCCACCTTTCCTCCACGCAGAGAAAGATTTTCTACTTTTACTCAATCTATCTTGTCGGGGAAAAAATCGGCGTCAGGTCTAACATTATGGATTCCACCAGCGGTCAAGAGAATCGTACAGTCGCCCCTACTAACCGCTCTCGCACGTCTACCACCAGCAAAAACCATTTCAATAATGAAATAACTCACTAGGGGAATGGTACTTATGGGAGCTATGCGGGCTCTCACTCCGGAAGCCAATCTAATGAGGGAGTTTAAGCTCGGGTTACAATTGATCGCTCAAGGGAACATAAGGCTTACCCGTCATAAGGAGGGTGATGGTTCCAAGGTCATCTATGTCTCTGGCCTCGCCATTTCTATAAAGGACTTGACTGATTACGAGATTGATCATTTTTCGAGTTATGAGGGCTCTCGTTCCGGAACCAAAACTAATGAGGTCACTTAAGCTAGGGTTCCAATTGATCCCTCGAGGGGAGACTAAGCTTACTTGTTACAAGGCGGGTGATGATTCTAAGGTCATCTATGTCCCTGGCCTCGTCATTTCTATTGAGGGCATTACTATGGATAAAATGATTAGTTAGTTCGGTAAATACCTTCCTCCCAGTACGTGAAAGGTAATTAATTATTTTTAGGCAAAACCATCGACATTGTCCGATGCGCGGTTGGGTTTGACATCAAGCCTCCCGGGACCTAGCAATACGCCTTCGCTAGATCTATCAGTGCGGAATATGCTCAACATGCCATTCAGGTAGCTCTCATCAACCCTCTGAGAGTGTTTAGCCTATCGGGTCTCTTGATGGGATATTCGGGACACAGCCCCTCCAACGCTCAGCTGGCTATTCCCCCCCTCCCAGAAAACTGGCACCAAAACAGCCGATGCCTGCACGACTGAGAGAGATCACCTGCGGTGAAAATAGAACTTGGTAAATGTGCGGCTCGGGCCGCAAACAGTTCATAGGAAGTCTCACGGTTGGGACTACCGGCATCGCGGGAAAAACCTCTAAGAGGGGTATCCGTTGGTACCACTTCTAAAATATAACTTGATATTTTGTCCTCCCTCTTCTATTATAGATTAATTTTTGCTTCAGGCCCCAAATCTCTTTAATTTTTCTTATTTCCTTCCGTGGTCTCGTCTTTGGGTAGATGGGTGGTTTTTGCCGCTTGTTTCAATTCCACCTTTTAATACGGATACCATATTATGTCCTTAGATGGCTTCACTAGTTTCTATTTAGCTGGGTTAGAAGCTAAGGGCACGGCATGGGGGTGCTAGGTTGGAAATTTTTGGAACATTGTGTAATGGTTACTAGGGGTGACAGAGGTGCTGTACCTGATAGGCGTTCCCTAGTTGTTCCCGCTAGTGTGTTTTTCAAATAATAGATTCAGATTATGAAAGACTGGAAAAAATTATGAGGTTGTCAGCCATGCTATAATAGAATGGGCATTTTTTAAGGTTGCTGCGATGCCATGGTTGCAAATTACGACTATCCCCTCACAGCGAAACGAACAATCCCTAAACCGATTTGAGTCCTAGAAAATCTGGAGCACTTAGGTTGAATTGGGTCGATTTAAGTCAACTGGAGTGCAGAGCACTAAGTCCAACCCACTTAACGGAACCGCCTTACAATAAACACGAAGGCTATCCGAAATCGAAACAGGAACTATTACTAGCGGTTTAAAAAGCCTCCGGGCGGCTCACGTTTACCCGCACATACCTTGGCGGAAAAACTTGCGAAGACTTTTTACATGGCCAAGCACAAGAATCTGCTTTGTTTCGTGCCGCTGCCGAAATAAACCGCAAACGTTTATCCAATCTTAGAAGGACAGGGAAACAGCTCGAGAAGACTTTATCCAGCTTCGAGAAATCGTCCGCGTTATAGCCGATTCTTTGAAAGTTATTTAGTCCATTGTGCCCCGCTAAATTCATCACTTTCTTGAGATCCCCGCCGGGGAAAGCCGTATTCCAAGGGACATGATCTTATGAGGTCGCTCCAAGATGAGGAATCTGCTCCTAATCCTACCTATCCACTTTCAGCTCCTGTGCCCAACCGCATTCTGAACTACTAAGGGGCCTGAATCTCAAGAGGGGAATTGAGTGAGAGAACGTTAGCAATGACCATCGGTCACTCGGTTTATATTACTTAAGGAGGAGGCTATGTAGCTGGACAATAGTGCTTGCGCATGACAGCTTTCTACCGAGTGAGAAATCACGAGAGTACACTCCGTTACCCGGCGCGCGTTTGGCCATATTCTCGATAATGATGTTCGAGAAACTAAGAGCGGAGCGCTTAATTGATAGTGTTCAATTATGTCTTAGGTATGATACTAAATGAGGGGAGCCACCACCAATTCCCGCCAATGTGAAGCCGAACAACATTGCGATCCTGGAGTAAGCATACTCAACTTGCATATGTTAGAGTATCTGGGAAGTATAGCC
Organism: Tuber borchii; assembly: GCA_003070745.1. NCBI lineage: Eukaryota > Fungi > Ascomycota > Pezizomycetes > Pezizales > Tuberaceae > Tuber > Tuber borchii. The sequence goes on along the minus strand of NESQ01000337.1, from coordinate 72,658 downwards.
TACGCGATCCGCAAAATGGAAACCCAGCCCCCGAGACCCACCGGAACAGCGCTGTCTCCAAAAGTATAATATACTACTATCATACCATGAGCTGACCCATGTCATCTCCGTCAATACCAACCTAAACCTACGTATCACTCCCGACAGTGATCCCTTATCGCCTCTCTCTAATCATTTATCTAAAAATTATTACAATTGGTAAACCAATCTAGCTCACCGATTATATCCCTTAATCGCAGCACCATCTCCAAGAGGCGAACTCTCTAACTCCTCGGGAAGTTCAGTTAAACAAGGTTCAAGAATTTTCTTCGGAAGGTACGAGCGGAAGAGGCCATCTTCCACAAACGAGGTTCGGAATCTAGATCGATGGGCATGGAAGCAGGAGCTGAGCCCCCACTTATGAATCAGGGCCGTGTGCATACTGGATTCTAATCGTTGCCAATCATTAGCAGTGCACTTCGAAAAGTGAGCAATCGCCGTGCACCTGCCCGCTGATTGTGGTGGGGGGGACAGGTATTCGTCTAGTTTTCCCCGCGAACAGGGTCGGTTCTATTTGGACAAACGTGGAACGGAGGAATAGAAGATATTTTTAGTATGAAAATTAGCGGAGTCAGTGGTGACACGAGTTATGAGAGATGAGGTTGCTTTAGTTTTCTATCTTGCGTTGTCTTACGAAGTCTACTGAAGTGCCCTGTAAATATTCGGGCAAAGAACTAGCAATCTATATGCAATGTTTGTTTCGGTTTCCTCCCTCTTCAACCAACACACGGCGCATATCCATTAGCTGTGGCTTTACCTCCATGGCCATCATCCGCACCCACTTGAAATAAATATTCTTGTCGTGCCAATACTGAAACACGGAATCGAGGTCGCACTCCTTTGACATGGCCAAATCTAGCTCCAAGGCTCGAAGAATGCGCCACATAGTATCTGCAATATCAAAGGTCGGACGGTTGCCGCAGTAGTGATGAAGGCAGAAACACACTTGGGAAAATTGGAACCGCTCTGGTGAGAGGATCAATTCCATGTCCAGGAAGTATTCCTCAATAAATTTGGTGACGGCGGTACTGGCAAGGCTCGGTGCACCACTAGCGTACATCTTTGGTGGTCACGCCTAGTGCCGTCTTCAAGTTGGAGGGTTAGCTGAATGACTTTAGTGTTGATTTTATTACACCGAACTTAGCGAAGAAGTACCGGAGGGATTTGTTGTTCGCCTTTCCAGGATGCGAATAGAGGACGAGCTAGAAGAATCGCCTACCTTTGTTTGGCGGCAAACGGGCTCTTGTAGCTGATTGTTGGTACCTCCGGGATTGAAGGCTTTCATTACGATGACCTCCTTAGAAATCCATTTTTATGAGCCCGGGAATCTCCTCAGTAGGGAAATCGAATTTAAAAATACTTACACTTGATAGGTTTGGCATCTTCACCTGAACAGAGGTCACTATCACTGATCGGGATAGTGACTGTATTGTGATTTGTCGCCAGGGCTTTAGGGTTATAGGACTTCTTGGAAGACATAGGCGGTTGGTTAGCTGGAGCACGTCCACACCGCCCTGCATGCCTAAGGTTGGCGGGGGCTGGGTAACCGAGTACCAAGCATTGAATACTTAAACGAGCCTTTATTCCGTTTACCTTCTGAACATCCGAAAGAGCTTTGAAGGTTGAATACGTTCAAAAGCACAAAAAATGGAGCACTGGACCAGCAGGAAAACGTGGCCCACTCTACGCCTGTGTCAACCCCCTCTACAGTTATCCCAACTCCCCCTAATGCCTACGGGCCATGAGAGTGGGCACCGTGAGGGGTTCACTAGTGTCGGGGAGGAGAGGTACTTGGACCGGGGGGAATTTGCGCTCTTTGCGAAGCCAAAGTCGGAACCAAGAGTGCAGCCGGCAGCACCGGAGATTTGGGGTTCACCCCCGAACAAGAAGGCCACTGTCATAAGGCATCTTACCACATGTACCAACCTACTCTGCAAAGCCTGCAGGCCGATATTCGCTCAAGAATTCCCTAGTGCTTCAGCTAGCGTCAGACACAGCAAACCTTTGCGTAGGAATTGCGCCCTCTGAGGGATATGGCAAGCCCCCTTTACTGGATATCCAGAGTGGCTACAGTGATCTTCGGCTCAAGATCTCGCGAGGAAGAAGTAACTAAAGGCGAGGTACAGCGGACTGAGCACCAAGGTTAAGCCCTTATTTTATCTCTCCTCGAGAATAAGAGGCGAGCACGGCTAGTAATCCGATCAAGATGTTCGTCTATCTTCTTCCTTCCTTCCCTCCTTAAAATTACATAATGGATTACACCTAATTGTCGCACAGCGTTGTTTTCTCATCCTGGACCGCCCACACGGACCTTATTGAAATTGCGTTCAAGCATAACGGCATCGCCTTCGCCGCACAATGACTCGCACCCAGAGAAATAGCGTGAAGGCAGACTTTGAAAAATCTCAAGAAATTTCCATCATCCTGATATCTATCATGGCCGGGGGTCTCGGGTATATCCAACTCCTACTGTCATTATCATCCCGCCTAATCGCTGACAAGGACTGTTGTACAGATTCAACCTCACAGCAGTGTGCAAGGCCTACATCATTGAGCCCCTACCCAACCCTGCTGCGGAATCCCAGGAAATCGACCACATACACTGTATCGGACAGACTTGGCCTGCCACCTCCACTAGATATGTTATGCGTGGTTCCTTCGAGATGAAGATTGTTGAGCTTCAGAAGAAGACCGAGCTTGCTTATCTTTCCATGTCTACTGGGATGTTTAGTGGGAAAGATGCTATGGACAATAATTTGGAGGTAAGATACGATGTATTGGCCCCTAGCTTAGAATAGCTATTGCTGACTGGGGTTTGCGTACAGAATCTTAGCGCACTGTTTAAATAACCTTTTCTATCCCTTTTGTGTTTACTCCTTTTCTTCGTTGCTACTCGTGCTTGCCTTCTCCCATTTTCCTCGTGCTTTTCGGTATAGGTACGAACGTATCACTGCAGCATGTTTATCTAAATGTATACATTTGCTTAATCTTTTCTCTCTTTCCTTTTTCTCTTCCTCTTTTTTTCCTTTTCCTTTCTCTTTGTGAGATGTTTTTTCCTATCCATCCTCCATCTCTAATACCTTTTCCCACTACTACCACTTCTCCTTTATTATAGCTTTACATGGTAAGCAATATGACCGCGGCGCTCTTGCTGCCCAATTTCAATTTTTTACTCTTCTTGTCCTCTCTTGCTTTTCTTTGTTACTATGAATACAGTTAGACACGGGTCTTATCATCATTCATCAACTCGAGGGGGTTTCACGAACACTCCCCTGCTTGCTTGTTAACTAATTTTGCTTGTTAGCTAATTTCATGATCGGGTTTGGGTTAGGAATACGGTAGCTTATCATAGCCTAATTTAGTGGTGAATGAAGAAACGGAGAAATGGTTGACAAGGGACTAGAGGAGGGATAGTGGGCGGGAGTAGTAATTTTCATGGAGCTGGTGCTGGGTTTTTGTTTGCTTGCCTGGGTATGGTATAATTGCTATAGGAGTTGGGCTGCAGGGAGAGGAGGAGGAAGAGGAAGAGCGTAATGTACCCGGTATGGAATAGGCCTCGGGGAATTGCTGGAACAGATTGATGGTTCTAAATATGATATCATTCTCACGTTTGCCTGTATTTCACCGTGTCATGCCCAGTTGTGCTTAGCAGGCAGCTTTACTCTACCGTGCTCGGGAAAAAGGGTTATTGATTCCCCAACCATTAGTCACTCAAGCCCTCTTCTCATCTCAATTCTAGATCAAACCTGTTGATTGTGATTCGGAGGAATCATCATTTACCTAGCCGTGCTACATCCGGAAGTATAAGCAGGACCACTCCCGCTAACCCTACATCATCCACACATCACGATACTCGGGAGTCCTTGAATCACGGTACCACATCGCAGCTATAATGCCATAGGTCATTTTGCTTCCGATCGTATCATACAACTTTGCCACTTGATAATAGCCCTTTGTCCCCCCAAGCCCCCCTCAGGATCATAATTATTGTCGATAACATCATACTTGATATCATACTCAATTCAGCCCATCCGGCATTTATCTGGACAAGTTCATATAATTAAACATGTCGTTGAGCTCTATAGTCTGTATTATACTACTAGGGAAACAGTATGTATCCGAGTGATAATTGATGTCCGATTGGTATTTTCCTGTTGTAATCGTTTTGGTGGGATTTGGCTATTTTTTGAAAGAACTGTTACATTGAGCTACCATATTGACCAGGCAGTAAGGTAACATCTCAAAGGACCCAGCAAAAAAGAAAATTAGATGGTGAGGAAAGAGCATTCATAATTGTTAGTTAGGATGGGTAATATGGTGTATACTATTATACTATTCCCTACTCTAATCGATATGCAGATTTCACAGCTTTTTTGTTTTTAGCAGCGTTAATAGCATACAGTGGGTTAACTCCAGATCAGTATCCTTATATAATACAGTAGCATTATCATGATTTTGACCTGACCAGTTGGAAAAAAAAGGAAAAAAGAACTCATAGATAGCGACAAACTCACCTAAAACTAGTATATTGTATAACAATATCGGAAAATACTCTATAGTAGGGAAAATACCAAAAGAGCAAGCGACAAAGGCAGACGATGGGATATTATAACCATAATAATATTATAACAATAAATCTTTATATAAAGGAATTCGCGCTAAATTACATATTATACATACAGGGTGGTCCAATTAGCTTTTTTGCTCTTATTTCCCACCTTCGCTGTTTGTTAATGCTTTGATATTCTCGTTCGATTTAGCATTGTGGCCCCACTGACTTTTTATTGTGAAAATGCTGTGCTATACTATACGAGTGTCGGTAGTTAGGAAGTACCACACCATGGGATACAGTATCGCGACTATTTTTACAAGATAGAGGGTAGAACCGACTTCCGATGAAGTTCTATTATACGTGATATTTTTTTCCTTGTATTTTAAACACTTATCCACGTCACTAACTACCCCATGATATCTTGCGCAGATCCCACGACATCTAGGTGTTCTAGGTACAGTGCTCTGCGATATCATACTGCTCTGCTGGTTCGATACTGGTGCAGCGTGCAGTACTGTACTAGTGCTGACAAGATAAGACAAGACAAGAAAAGACACCCGCTACCCGAACAGGTATTTTTCAAGCATTTTCGTCCCGTCGGGCCAGGGAGAAGGTTAAAATAAAATTAAAAAACGTCTTGGGCCTGCTTCTTGACTTTGACTGTGCATGATGCTGCTCAAGGAATTACGAGTGAGTTGTTGTGTGTTGGAATACGAAGATGGTTGTTTTTTCTTCCTTCCTCTTGCTATTCTGATAAGGTATGCCTGGCTAGGAGAAAAAAAATTGGGCTGTGCTGATACCGGTAGTGTTAGTGGGTATTGCACTCGAGTACCGTTGATGAGCATGGTATTGTAGGCGGCTGTATGTGGCGGTTAGTGGTGGTGGGTTCGAGCCTAAGTCAGATAGGGTTTTTGTGAAATCGAGTATTGGTGTCGCTTAGTCTGTGCTCCCCTGCTAGTTTATGGTGCTTATATGATTGTAAGATTGGGTACCGCACTCGACGCTTGTGCTGGCACCCCATTATGGAGGACCGCATAGTACTGTGCTCAGGATAAATTGACTATTGATCGTTAGAAAGGAGGGGGGGCGGGTGAAACTGGAGAGTGCAAAGAAAATGAAACTTTATGCAGGCAGCACAGCCGGGGTGGGAGAGCTAGGGAGAAAATGAATTGGAGGGGTAGAGAAAGAGGAAAAAGAAGAAGTGCCCGTAGTAGTAACGGTTCAGGCGGAGGGAAGGGGTTTTATTTTGCTGCTGCTGCTGCTGCTGTTGCTTGTCTTTTACTGTACATCAGGAAAATGTTTTTGCGCGGACCACGGCGGTCCTGAACGCCCCTGAACACTCCTGGACCACCAGGGGGGGTTTTGGTCCCCGTGGTCCTGCCTGGTCCGCGCTGATCCACCCTGGTCCACTTCGCGTAACCGAGATGCATGAACGCGGACCAGGGGGACCAGCGCGGACCAGGGAGCACCAAGGGGACCGTAACCCCCCCTGGTGGACCAGGACGTGTTTTTACATTTTCCTGATGTATGGCCGTTGATGAAATCACCACTAAATTTTGAACCGCCTCTCATTTATCGTAGGGCTAATTAAGCATATCCTCGTTTTTATAAATGCAGATTTTCTTCATCACTCACTGTTCTCGAGTTGAACTCATTCCCTCCCTCCCTTCCTCGTTCCCTCCCTTCTTCTTTCTCTCACTCTCACTCTCACACCCTCTCTCCTCCCACTCCTCAACGAATCTTTGAACAACTGCGGCTTCACGGCAACCGCAATAGCCTAGACGACGCACAACTCACTTGCCCCCCTTGATCCGAAAGTCTAACCTTCCCCCCCCAAACCATAGTCAACCCCAATTCGACGCCTGTTCTTAATACATTTCTCAGTTTGGCACAGGATTGATTTATAACTAGGTTTTAGTTTCAAAACGCTGTATGAAGAAATCCGGGGGTTGGGGACCTTACCCACTTCGATCATGGGGTTTGGTGCTGAGCTCGTCATATTAATCTATAAGAGAGTGGACAGGAAGTTATCACCCACGTGCGGAGCCTTTGAAGAGGGATGATGTAGTTGAAGCTAAAGTCTAAATCAATGCTGTCCCCAAATAGGCCTTACTGAAGATGGTGGATGCCTCTGGAGCTATCTCGAAGGGTTTGGCGGCCTATGGAGCAGGCTATTTCATAATTCTTGTACAGGGACATCTATACCGACTATGAAAACATGTTCCTACGAAAGATCGAGACGCCAATGCAAGTGCATATGGCCTTGAGTAGATGGGTTGTAGCGCTTCGCTCCACGGAGTGGCTCTGCCTCAATGACCCTAATACTGAACCTTTATGGAAGCCATTTGGGTTTCTCTTGTTGAGCTTTACTTAATGCAGGAGAGAAGACAGATTGTTTCTCCGTTAAAGGCGGCGCGGCTATCCTTAGGTATTTCTCCAATTCTTGCTCTCCCTCATTCTCTTCCACCTCTTCCCCCGGTCTATTCCCCTTTTGAACCTGTTGCCCTTCACACAATAATAGATGCAGACGTGGTCCTGGCGGAATACCCGTCTAAGAAAGTCTGGTGGGAGGTCAGCGGCGCCGGGGACGTTGTTGGCTCGGTGGATTGTTGCGGGGGTGCTTCGGTATGTTCTTGAGAAGAGGGCTTGCGCGTGCAGGACTTTGGTAGAGAGGAATAGGATGTGGGCTTTGGGAAATGTGGCTGTTGTTAGGCACGGGACAACGGTCGCTGGAGTGTAGATTAAGTATCAGGTGGATATTTCGTCTGTTAGGTCTTCGTTTGGCATTTGCGTTGGTGTCGGGAGAAGAAAATGGTATTGAGATGGGATGCTGGATTCCTGGTGGTGGTAGTAGCTTGGAGAGAGGGGTGGTAATTTGCGGAGGCAGTAATATTTAAGGTTGGACCAGTGTCCTCATTTTAAGATTCTCATGTCTTTACCCGAGAGGACAACCTCGATCATGAAATTTTTCTAGCTTGCGGAGCCTCATCGTGTGAAATCCAGTATATCTTATCGTGATTCCATTCTATCACAGTTCCCATGATATCAAACTTAGATAGGTGAAAAAACCTACTCAACTTAGATCGCAAAATAATTACCTTATGCTCCAGAACCTCTGGAGCATATTTTAGTACTATAATTACTATAATTTACAAACGTACCAATCTAAAACCTTTTTGTAAAGCGAAATAAAGAAAATACTAATGCGCCTAACCAGTCACAAGATTCATTGCAGGCCTTATTACTGGCTTCCATCGGAACATCACTGGGACGACTTCTCCCCCTCCCCCCCTCCAGAATATCCGGCTTTGGGCCCCGATTCGCAAGCAGAGCTACCGCTTGTTCTTAGACACTATCACAGCGACAGGGGCTATTCCAAATTAGGTGAGCAGCACAACCTCCACCCTCAAGTCTGTTGCCTCGGTATGCTAAAAATTGTTTGATAGGATTTTCCAGGAGCGATTCGCTATCATTTGTGCTTCCTACGGCCATAGTGATCAAGGGGTGTCTAGCAGTGGCTCAGCAACCCTCTTGCCTAACCGAGGGGGCTGATCTATCTTGCTATTTGAGCGCTAAGAGGGGCATTGAGGACCTGGACTATTTTATTGGAGATGAATCATCGGTACAAGCACTTGGACAAGGTGAGGATCGCTGTTCTTTCGGCAGGAGTTGCGAAGTAGCGTTCCTCTACGGTTAAAATGCTAGATTTTAATTAGGGAAATAATTGACGACTGATGATAGGCTCTAGCATCCATAAACCGATAAGCGTGGTCAAGTTGATAATTGGGCATAGTATCCTATCGCCAAAAACAAGGGACAATTAGGAATTCTAACGATTTTTATAGGACCACATGGAGCGTTATTAGCACAACTCAATTTTCCAGCATCTTCGAGCTGAACCAGAAGATCACTACTTCCTTCTCACCGAACCTATGATTATCACCCTAGAATACCCTGCATGCGCCGTAAACTGACCGGGGCCTTGAGAGCCTCTAAACCCTTCAGAATCTTGTCAAAACACCCCCGAAATTATGCTCGAGACGTTCAATTGTGCCGAATTATATATTGCCTGGCAGGCGGTGCTCGCATTGGTTGCAAGTTGTACCAGTAGCAGGGTTCAGGACCAGAGCTTGACTATTACTATTGTTGACTCGGGAGACGGTGTTACAGATGTTATTCCTATTGCTGAAGGTTACGTCATTGGATCATCGATCCAGTCCATTCCAATTGCCGGGCGTGATATCACAGAGTTTGTCCAGTCGCTCCTCCATGACCGAAACGAGCCCGACTGCGATTTGAAGACCGCTGAGAAAATTAAGGAGAAATTCTGTTATGCTTGTCCAGATGTTGTGAAGGAATTCACAAGATTTGACCGAGAAATAGAAGGGTTTCGGAAATCCGTTGTTGTGCAGCCTAAAGGTCGGAAAGTTACTGTTGATGTGGGGTACGATATGAACGGCTCTTGGCTCCCGAGATGTTGTTCAATCCCAGAATTCACACTAGTGATTTCTTGATGCCTTTACCCACTGTGGTGGATACTGCTATCCAAAGGTCTCTTATAGACGTTCGGGAAGGTCTCTACAAGGTATGGAAATGCTTACCCACTTTGGGCTCAGGACTAATGGCTCTTACCTAATAGAACATTGTTCTTTCTGGTGCTCTACACTCTATCTGGTTTTTGGTCGATGTTTTGAGCGTGACATCCGCCATCGTGTCGACGCTTGTATTCGAAAATCGGAAGAGAAATCAGGTGGTTTTTGGTCAGGTGGGCTGGAAGTCCAGGTTATCGCTCATCAGAGACGAAAACATGGGGTATGGTCCGGAGGAAGTTTGTTGAGTCAATCACCGGAATTCAGAAGCTACTTCCATACTAGGGCTGAGTACGATGAGATTGGACCAAGCCTCGTAAGAAGCTTTGCGTAATTAGACTGACCTGGGCAATGTGTTTGTCATGTCACCTTTCAGTGTGCTGGGACGTGATGAGGGGTAGGGCCACTACTAAGATATAGGATAGACAAAATAAAAACCATTCTTTTTTTTTGCTCCCCTAAAGAGTGGCTTGTGTGAAATGTTGATGCTGTTATTTCCCTTTTTTTCGGGGGTGTAACTTACATTTAGAAGACAACGCCCGGCACAATATGATACAAACACAGACATATTTGCGAAAAAAAAATCTTCATAATATTGTCTTTCCTTCATCTTCTCATTTACAATCAGGTTTCTCTTTTCCAATTATGTTGATGGTTGTGAAGCTATTGGAATTCAAAATCACGCAATTTTAGGTTCCATTTTTGCGCATCTTGCACAATACACCAGAGCCATCTTTATTGTGGTCAGATCTATTAAATCCTAATCACTGTCTGAGAGGGCATAGCAAAGTTCTTGTGATCTGTCTCCAGTATACTCGGTTGGGTGTGTTCGAAGTTGGGGCAAAATTCCCTATATCATAGTAGGGGGTGTCATAGATCTCCCGTAGTTTCTTTTTCTACTTCTCTTCTGTCATTTATTTTTTTCCCCCAAATTTTCTATAGAGATCTTGTAAAATTTCCGCCTATTTGCATATACATACCATAGATCGCTTGCGTTCCTTCTCTCGTTGGGCAACATCGTTGCCCATCCGCCCTTTTATTCCCTACTTTGTTCTTCAGTGGATACACCGGCACCCTGATGCCCGCACCCGATAGCTCACAGGGCGACCAATTCCGCTGCAGGAACTCTACTATATATCCTAGTGTAGAAAGCAGAAATTGTCAACCAATGGTCGGCTCTTTATTTATTTTCTCTTTATTCTCTCAACTACCCCCTTTGAATATTTGTTAATTTAAGAAGAAATTCTCCATTTTCTCCTAACGCTGTGATCACGCAATAGTTGACTCTCCGCCCGAGCCGCAGAGTATGATACTTCAACCTCACCCATAGCCAGCAATCTTACCGTGCAAATCGCCTAAAAATTCACTCAAAAACGACGCAAGCCTAAAATCCGATCGGTATCCACAAGGTCAGAGTTTTACAAGAATCGAACAGCTGCATGATAACTGAGATCTCGTCCTAGCCACCCACCGTTTTATCTTTTTCCACATGTGAAACTTTGGGGGACCAAGTCAATGTACTCGGGAACAAGCGCGGGAGTCTTGGTTTATTGGATATCGCCCGACTCTCCCCACACAAAACAAAAATGCAACAAACCCCATTTACTAGTGTTTGAACGCTAGTCACCCTATGTGAGCGTCGCTCGAATTAAGACACCTCCTAAGTACCCTTAAATTTCAGGAGAACGTAAACCAAGCTCCCAGAGATTCTCAGCATAAGATACTAGATTAAAGTGCTCGATGCGATACTTGGTTGGCTTGTCGGGTTGTAGTGGGATCAACTCTTATGGCGCTAAGTAAGCAACATTATTTTGGTGCGGTTGCCAGTCATTCGGTAACGGAAGTGATTCGCACTGTGCTAGTATCCTAGCTAGCTGTTACTTGTACCTAGGCATTACCATGCTTCCTCCTTCTGCACTACGGAGCAAGCGCACCACTGCCAAACTCAATGTCTGAAAATCAAGGCAAGTATGTTTCACCATTTGAACTTGGCATTCCTCCCCTAATGTTCATTTGTTAATACATTACTAAATCTGCCCGGAACCACCACCCCGCTTATTATGTATCCTCTTTCCAGAGGTGAGTATCCAGAGGAGCGGATGGCAAAGCGATGATGCAACCCTGTTCTGGCCGAATCAGAAGCACGGTACGATTGATGGATGATTGATCTATAGTGCCGGACAACCAAAACCTGCCCTACACCCAAAGTTCTCGCAAAATCTAGGCATGCTGAATTATCTGCTGTCAAGAAAAGACTTTAAAAATAATTCCTTGGGTAATTATATAGATAATCCCTTTTCAAAACCTCTAATAAAATTTATTCTACTCTCATTTCCTTGGTGAACTCAAGATTGTTGATTGGAATCCTGTTGCAGAAGGGGGCTGTTTGATAAAGTTGAGCAACATCCGCAACTCCTACTCCACAACAATGACTTCCTATTTGACCTTATGTGAAATCCAAAACCATGGACCAGTTCTAATTTATTGTTTAAACAATTCTACCGAGGGAAATTTTATTATACCTTCTCAAAAAGAAACTATTCCCAATTTAGAAATTTTGGATCAAGTTGGCCGCGAGGGTAGGTTTTGGTTGTCCGGCACCATACAAGTATAAGTTCAGAGGTAGGCGCTAGAAAAAAAGTTTGAACAATACCGTAAAAACCCGAATAAACGGACCATGTGCTATGTAGTCCAAAATTTCCTCATCTGGAAACGTGGGGGAAAACACCAATAAACGAGTCCCCCACAGACAAAAAAAGCAAAAAAATACAGACCTTACTACGAAAGGCAAGTCCAACGTCCTAGCACACCGTCCGTTTATTCGAGTTTTTACGGTAGAGGAGGTATCGATTTTTCCATTTTGCGCTAGATTGAAATATATTAAACAAAGAGAGTGAAATACCGTAAAAACTCGCTGATAACGAACTCGCCTGGGCTGGTCGCGCAGCGAAATCAGAGCTCGCAAACAGGGCCAGATGACATAAGCAAGCCTCTTTAGACGCCCTCCTAGGCCATTCAAAGCACTGGAAACTGCTGCACGACCAGCTCAGGCGAGTTCGTTATGACTGAGTTTTTACGGTAGTATAGTATAACTTGCGGTTGTAACATACCCCCGTCACTTGATGTGACGAATTTCGGGTCTCGTGGTTAGACTATGGTTAGTTAGGTGTAAGGCCTTGCTCAAGCTAATAGGAGTTTGATTTTACAGTTTCAGAGTGCCAAGGATAGAAATCAGGTTTCGTGGTGTAGTTGGTTATCACACCAGTCTAACACACTGGTGGTCCCCGGTTCGAGCCCGGGCGAAATCATTTCCTTTTTTTTTATCTATGATAGTGCATACTGAAAAGGGTTTTCTGGTTTTATTTATATCATATTATCACATTAACTGGCGAGGCCCTACTTTATTCGGGATTAAGATTTTTCTCTGAGCTCTGTCGCTATAAAACTCTATAGACTAACTCTGAATGGCCAATACTCGGCTTTTAAGGGCAGTAATTAGACACAATTCCAAGTTTTATCTCGCCCTGGTTTTATTTCAACGTAAAAGTGTCTCCAGGTTAGGCCGGTTAATGAGGTGCAGCATTTGGCTAGATACTTGTACTTAACACGGCTGTAGCCCACAGTGCGTAGGGTTTGTGTAAGGCATCGTGGCAGAGAGAGTTGATGATTGCACTGGTAGTAGTCTTTAGTACATGAAATTCGGGATCTGCGGAAAGAGGGGCACAGAACTCTGAGAGTGGGCAGCCAAGCCAAATGGTAAGAACCACACTAAATGAACTGTTCCAAAGTTTGCTAATGCTGCACCTGAGAGCAGTACTTAATCTGCTGTACCTAGTCTACGTACCTTCCAAAGAACCCACCTTCTTCCACCATCAATCAACCTCCTTCAACCATCAATCAACCGCTTTCCACTATCAATCAATAAAATGAGTGCCGGAAAGGTTTTCGGTACGTCAAAAGCCTTGTTTAAATTTCAGAATAGTATGCTAATGGTTTATACAGAATTTGTTTTCAAACATGTTGGAAAGGCGATCACTCACACCACACCATTCATCCTAACCGGTGGTGCGATAATCAATAACCGGCTACTCCGCAAGGAAGACAAGCTCCTGATGGAGCAGAATGCAGCGGAGCAGGCCGAGGAAAAGGCCTTACGTTTGAAAGAAAGTAACCTAAAGGTTACATATCTACAACGCAAGATTGAGGCTTTGGACAAGCAGGAAAACAAGGCCCCCTCTGCTGCAGTGCCCACCCCTCTACGGCTATCCCAAGTCCCCCCAAGGCCTAGGGGCCATGGGATAGGTGAACGTGGAGGGAGCTCACTGCTGTCAAGAGGGGGGGGGAAGAGTACCGGAGGGGGGGAAGGTTTGTTTACTAAGTATAACTCATTTGTGGTGCTCTCTGTTGCTGACTACTTGTGATCCTAGTGTTCCGAAACAGGTTTGATGGGTGCCGGGCCACATGCGGTTAAAGTTGTTCTCGTTGGAGTAGGGGCGTTGGGGATCTCGCTCGCCTTTGTGTTGCTAGGTTCGGGGTATCTGTTGCTGGTAGAAAATCTTTACCTATAATGCCAGTATATTTTGTTACTGGCACCTTACTGTCCTTCTGGGTTAAGGTTTTATTAAGAGAATATGTGATGTCAAGCTTTCCCTCCACATCCGGATCATCAAGCCCATGGCCATCTTTGAAAACCATAATGCTCATCAATATCATTTTCAAAAGATCATAAAATTTACCCCTCATCTATCTCCAGACACCCACTCCCTCCACTTTCCTCCCTTCCTCCCTCGCCATCATTATCTGCAGGTAGAGTACGCCTTGTCTTAGATAAATTTTAAATATATACAAAAGAAGATCGGTACCGTACCCATCTATTCTATTATCATGATCAATATCAAGACATGAGAATGATTCCTAAGTTGGTAGGTATTTTTTAGATCGGAGTCTCTCATTGTGGGGTAAATGAAGGGAAGCGAAGTTCGCCGTTGAAGCGTGTACCGTATTGTTGTCCTTCATACCTATGATAGCCCTGTCGCTAGGCAGCTTGCAGTGGTTCAGATAATATCCGTGCTCCCCATTACTCTGCCATCCGCTCCTGTGGATGGTCACCTCCGGAAATCAGACGCATAACAACCGGGTAACCGAGCCCCAAGAATTGAATACTTAACCGAGCCTTTTTCCTTTTTACCTTCTGAACCTTCAAATCACAAACCACTCTCATCCCCGCCTCATCACCCTCTCTTCATTAGAGACTATTACACAATGCTACGCGCACTCTGTTTGTTCCATTAATCCTCTGCTTATCATTGAAATTCCCCTACTTGCTAACCGCTTGTCGTAATATTTTCTAGTCGCCAAGACCCAGGTCAGAGAAACGGTTACGCTCAGTGTGTTAAATGGAGTCGCTTGGTGGTACACATTGGACTACCTGAAAAAAATGTACACTGAGGACGGATACCGCAAGCGTGATCGGGAGATTCAGGCGAGGCAAACTGTCCGGGACAATATCGGCACCAAGTACCGCACTCCTGCTAGCCCCGTCAAGATGGTTGCGGATAAAGATACCTAGTTACTATGTGAATATCATCAAAACTTGGATGCATTATAGTTTCTCACAACTTTTAGGGTTCGAATTACGCTACTAGCTCAACCGGTCGCGGAGTTGGGGATTGTTGGATTTTTTTTTTTGTTTTCATTTCGTTTCTCACAAGATGGAAGCATTCGGTAGTCAAAATCACTTCTCTAATATACCTCTTGTGATTTGATCGTGATGACCCTTTGTTTGTTCACTATGGTGACCGGCTTGACGATCCCGGTGTAAAGCAAAAGCTTTACATCACAGATCACCGTTGCAAAAATCAAAAATCATGCAGTGCTGTCCTCTATCGTAAGTGATCAAACAACCCACTAAAAGGGTTCATTCCTCCCAATTAACCTAAACCTCCCACATCTTTTCCCTACACACTTTCTTCCACATGTTTGGTTCTGTCCCGCCACACGTCCGGTACTTTCCCCCTGTCTAATTTGCGTTCATTCCCCATGCCCAATACTGTGAATCATGTTTTCCCATCGGATTGCGGAAGTATTCCTCTTGACGAGTAGGTAGCGCAGCTCAATTAAACTTTACCAACCACAAACCGCAGATCCTCCCACTAATTCACAGAGTTAGCACTGCTAACCACAAGTACTAGTATGTACCGCTCCCGCAATCACCCTTCCCCCTAACCGTCAGCATATCCTAACCAACGGAAGCAGCAGCAACTCCACCCCTCAGAGAGGCACCAAGAAAATACCGTATCCCTACTCTCCAGTGCAGAAGCCTGATTTTTTATAAAAATGACCTCTGCTATCAGCTTATCAGGCAGTTCCACAATAGCCCTCTCAACTGGATATCCAGTCCCTTACCCTCAAAAGCCTGCAGCGGGCTCCCCTAATGGCGCTGTCCGCAGCGATGCTGAGACAGCTTTGTAGTAGGTTTGATAGTTGAAACTATATTGCCTCGGACTTCGTTCCGAGCGAATTTCTCGTGTAACGTGTCGATATTTACGGCTAACCAACTCCGGCCTGATAGGATTGGTAAACTCGAACCATGGATTGATAAAGCGTTTGTTCGAAATGTTTGGTATCAATAGGGCGAAGGATTTGATGAGAAGATGATTCGTGACAAGTTTCTGGGCAAGCGTTTTCTCATTCTTGCGGTTCAAAGGTATTTTTCTTTTTTCCCTTTATCAATTTTAATTCATCGGGATGGCTAAGATTGTTTTTAATCAGTAATTCTAGTCATTGTTTCGTTAGGTTCGGTAGTCCCGCTAGGGCTGCTAGAGAGTTGACGCTCAGAGCCACCTTGATTCCTGGGAGCAGCCGTCCCCTCAAATTGAACTACGCCTCTGGAGGAGGCCTAGCTGGCAGACGGTATGGGCTATACTTTATCAACTTCTGTTTTCATATTGGCTAATCAAGTCTCATGTAGCAATGATCGCGGACCTTAGTACTCCATTTTTGCCGGTGACCTTGGACCCCAGGTCAATGAATACGTTCTTCTTTCTTATTCACAATCACGATTCCCGTCTTGAAAATCAGCAAAGATTATGACGGATCCCATTAGTGGGATGTCTCGTGGTTATGGGGTCGTTAGCTCTCAGATGAGGGATCAGCAAAGTGCTTTGACTAAACTGTAGGGCTTCTACTGTGGTGATCGTCCCATGCGTATTTTTACGGCCACTCCTTAGGACAAGAGTGATGCTGGTAGTCCTTTCATGCCCTGAACACCAGGCCCCGTTTATGTACTCTATGAGAGCTCTCCTACGTGTTCTTACGGTGCCCCACAGCCAATGAATCAATTTACCGATCCTAAGTGCACAACTGTTTTTGTCAGCCGACATTCCGGATATGTTACCCAAGGTGAGTTCCGTTCGCTCTTCCCAGGTTTCAGGAGGATATTTATGCTAAGATTCCTCCGGGGGAAGGCTGTGGATTTGTTCAGTTTGTCCAGAGACATGCGGCGAGGTGGCAATCAACAGGATACAAGGATATCCTATTAGGACTCGAGGGTGAGATTGCATTGGGGACGAAGCCAAAGGAACTCAGACCCTACGGGCACTCCTTACCGGCCTACTCCTCCGCCACCGGTTTATCAATAGATGGGAATTGCTCCTCAGCAACATTATGCGTCTTTTGCGCCTTTAACGTGATTACTCTCTTTCTTTAGACTCTTTTATAGTTTGATATACTTATTACCGTTACTCGTTGTCTCCCCTTTACTTATCTCCTTCATCGATTTTTCAATTTCAATTTCTCCATTTTCCTAGCAAGGCCCATTCTTCTCTATCATCCTATTTAGGTCATCTCCTGTATTGGGGCTCGTATTTTTTTCTCATCTCTGCCGATTTTGGAGAATGGTTGTTTAATTTTATTTGCTGACTTATTTGCGCCTTGCCTTTTCTGTAGTCCCCATGCTGCTCACATACACCCGCCTCCTCAGCTAGGCCAGATGTTACCTCCGGGACCACCAGGCGCGATTCCTGGGCCCACTAACCCAACCGAGCCTCTCAATATGCAATACGTGAATAAGATGTACCTGGCCGCGAAAGATGGCAAAATTAACAGTCTCGAAGCCGACTCGCGTGGATCCCAATCCGCCAGTGCTGCTTAATGACCAAATGCGAATTTTGATATTGCTTTTATGTCTGATATTTTATTTTTTGCTATGTGAGGGAGCCATGGCCCAAACATAAGGGGGCGGAGGAAACGTGAAGGCGGAAAAAGAAAAAGTAAAACAACAACCGTTAATGAGAATGAAATTCTGCCGTTGCTAACTTAGGGGAAGGCTAGGAAACGGAATTCATTCAAGAGAAATGTAAAGAAATGTAATCGAATGCGTTGAGAGTGTTGATAGCTACATCTGACGTTACGCAAAATAATGGTCAACCTTTGTCTTTCTATTCTTGTTTTGCTCTCCCTTCTTACTTTTTTGTCAAACTTTCTCTTTTTACTTTCCTGTCTCAATTTTCGATTAAAAAGGGGACCCATTCATCATCTTGTTCATCATCACCGGCTTTGTTCTTTTGGTATACTTTTGTTTGGCTGCATTAGCTTTCCTTTCCTTTCCTCTTCGGTTCAAAACAATGGCAATGCTTTTTTTCTATTTCGTAGGTGAAAATGAAAAACTGCAACTGATAATAGAAATGAAATGTTGTCGTTTCTAGGTGAAGGCTAGGAAATGGAATTCATGCAATAGAAAGGAAAAGAAAGGTGATGGACGGTGTTGGGAGTGTGGATACCTACATCTGGTGTGGCGTAAAAAAGTTGTTGACCTTTCTGTTTCTATTCCTCTTGTTTTCTTTTCCTAGTTTCTTTTTTGCCGGGCTTTCTCTCTTGACTTTCCTCCCCTAATTCTCGATTTAAAGGGGGACTCGTTCATTATGCTATCCTTCACCACCTGGTTGTTTTTTTAGTCTGCTTTATTTTGGTTGCGTTGGTTTTCCTTTCCTTTTCGTCTTTGTTTCAAAACAATGGCAATGCTTTTTTTCTATTTCATAGTTGGATTGTTTCGCTTTCCTTTTTTGCCTAGGTATCTGATTTTTTTTCCTTAGAGATTGCTTCGCTTCAAGTTCACTTATTATTGGGTTTTATTTGCCTTTTTATTTCGCCCTTAATTTCATTTCGATTTGATATTGATCGACTTCTTGAATAAAGTGTCTGAAGAGAATAAAAAGTTCTGGCTTTTTATTTTTATTGGGCTATTGATCATGGTTCTGTCCTACCTACTCTCTGACCATCAGCGAAAAGGTAGGACATTGGCTTCCCTTCCCACCCAGGCTGTTGTCGTTGTCAGGAAGTGTCGGTTCCTCTTGGATAGCAAAGCTCTACTAGGCAATCTAATCCCCACATTTCAAGAGTAAGTAATATACCTGGAGCTCTAAGGAGATTTAAAGTACAGCCTATCCTGAGGGGATCATGGAACTAGGTAGTAGACGGACCGGGAAGGGGAGTGTTGGAATTGCGAGATTAAATTCAAGTCCATTTTGCGGAATTTGTCCGGGCATGTAGTGTATATCTAGCGGCGATTTTGATTTGTGGAGAACGAAGTGGTATTAAAACAGGCGAAATATGTCCCTTTAGCAAGGGCGTTGTATTATAGTAGCTTCCGTGGTTGCTCGTATGATATTTGCTGAGCTAAGGAATATGGAGGGGAAGAGGTGTCATTATGTATTGTGCAAATGGACCCAAACCGGGTCCTCCAAATCGGCCAAATGCGATTATTAACTAGTCAACCACATCAGGAAATTTTGTAAAAAAAAAAACCGCTAGTTTGAAAGCAATTCCATGGAGAACAGGGTATCATAGTGCTTTTTTTAAACAATATTAAAGGCTGTCAGCAAAAGTTATTGAAGTTTAAAAAGTGAAAATTTTGGTCAGAGTGAAACAAGTGATAGAATCTACTTAGTGCCATGATGAAAAATACTGTAGAGGATGGGTGACTAAGACATAGTGATAATGGACAACAGAGAAATTATGAGCACAAGATATTCTTTTTAGTTTAAAGTAGATAAAGCAGATGATTCTGACGATTTCTACTTGAACCAATTTACCGCCTGTTACCCGAAGGTGCATCAATGAACCTTCCTTGTACTGTCTTGGCAATTATTAGCTTAACTCTGTTTCAACGGAATTGCCGTTTCACTGCACGACTCGCCTTTAGGCACATTCCACCTTACCATGGTGTTTAACTGTACCAAAGTTTCCACCACTACTTCGGATGGGGCTAAGGACCTTCGGGCTGGCTGGCCCCAGCTCCGTTGAGTGCCCCGCGGTTTGACAATGGTGTTATAACTTTTAGCGATAGGGTAGAATCATCTGTAAATCATCAGCCTGGGACATGAAAACTCGGGTCGGGCGACTATCATAATCAAAATCATAAACAAAAATTAATGATCGAAATGGTTAACACATGCGGGAGCACCCCAGTGGGGTGGGAAAAACACTTGAAAAAATATTATTCTTGTGCACGAATATCACTCCGTCCTTCATAAGCCTATCATACCTCTTCTACAATCACCTGTACGAATTGTGGGGGTTCAATGTGAGCTCTAGGGTGTTATTTTGTCGTCGTGAGAGTGCTGCCAAGAATGATAGTGAAATACCCACCATCCAGCGAGGGACTTCTCTTACTAACGCGCTAACCGTTTCCAGATCAGCAGCTATGTACTACTGTCCCGCTACTTTTACGGCACAAATCGCCTAATAGCTGAACTAGCGTGGAGCATCCAAATTATCTGAACCGCTGTAAGCCGCCCAGCGACATGGTGGCTATCCCAGGTATGAAGGACAACAATACAGTATAATCTTCAATGACCAATCTTGTTAGTTAATTAATTCCTTGCTTGGCTCTTTTCCTAAGTCTTGATTCTACGCATACTAGCGAATAATTAAGTACCTGTTTCACTTGCACCAAAAACCTTCAAGCTGAAGGTCCATAGCCTTAACCAATGTTGACTTATTTTGTGAAATCGGGCCGCAGACCAAGCGCTATTGATTCTCGCCAGGTCTTATATTAGGGCATCCGAAATTGTGTTGAAAACACAAATTGTGTCTGTGGTGACATATTCAGGATGAAAACGGCATGTACAAGCACTGATGTAAACGTGCTGGTGGTCTGTGTTTGACCGGCTAGCCCATGAAACCATGGTTGATGAAGACATACGAGTGGGGGACCAATGATAGGGGTCTGAGGGACGAGGTTTATCCAATGGCACTGTGATAAGAGGTGGATACAGATGATTGGGATTTATTCTTGGGTGAAGGGTTATGAGGCGGGTTTTCTAGCGCCGCTCGTGATTTTCGGATTTACATTTGGGTACAAGGGTGGATCGCTGGCATTTATCAAGATGTAATAATAATATTATAAGGTTGATAAATATTACTTAGAATTAGTGATGGGCACGATCATGCTCGAGGAGAAAATTTGGCCCTATGCTTGTCCATAAATGTGCTCGAGCACACCAAAATTTTATGCTCGAGCATGATCCTGCCCATCACTACCTAGAATTCAGATATCAGCCATCTGCACACGGGTCTCCCTATTCTGAATGTCACAATCCAAGTGGAATAAAAATCAGTTATCTTGTTTCGTGGTCTAGTTGGTATTAGATCTGGCTCCAATATTCAGTGGACCGGTTGGTCACAAGTTCGATTCAGGTCGAAGGGACTTGTTTTTTTCATCATTTTTTCTCACAGCTTGCTTAAACGCTACCGAATCCAATACCTTTAAATCTCTCATGGAACTTCCGACTAGAGCCGATCCAGCACCTCTCAACGCCCATTGCCATACCTTGCGTGATGCAGCAGTAGAGCAATGCATCCAAATAACCCACATCCTCCTAACCGCCCTCTCCTGCCCTATCCGTAGATAATGCGCCACCACCCCCATTTCAGTTTAGAAAAATAAATTTATTGAGAGACTAGGCCTAAAATACAAAACTGGATCGGATAATGCCCGCTTCCGCACTCTCCATGTGCCCCTCAATCCCTCCTTTTTTGTGGGCCATTTTTCTCAGTTTTTGTATGTTCATGCCGCACATGGTCTGCTGGTATAGGGAATAAGCAGGAGGCAAGGCTTTCAGTGGGCGCGATAAAGTCTGTGAGATATAGGACAGGAATCTGCGGGAACAATAAGGGATAGTAGGGGATGTGACTTTGTACTTGTCTAGCAGGATATGTATTCAGACCTACAGACACAATACAGGACACAATCATGGTGAAAATTTAAAAGAGGTGAGAACGAAAGCCCTGATCCCACCCTAGTCAGTTAAAAAACATGAGTAGAGAAAAAGAAATGCGAACACAAGAGGGGAAAGAGAATTGTAGAAGTAGCTCTTCCCGGACCGGTGGGGCTTTCGTACTCCTCCTAATTAGCCAAAACCTGACTGATAGACGGGAAATTGGTCAATCCATACCCGTCCTTAAAGTGCTCGGTGGTGGGTGGAACTGGCATTCTATTCACATTAGGGATGGGGATTCTGGCAAACCTGACGGCTCAATTTGGGACTTGACTATCTTAATGACGGATGATCTGAAAAGTATAGCCTGACTATGCAAGAATATAGAGCAGGTGGGACGTCGATACCCCAAAGGCTGATCGTGGCGAGATAATGTTGAAGTTCGATTGGCATTGGCTCAGTTTGTGCCGGTTTAGCATCTTCCTAGACAATCTCAAGGTATCCTTTGCTAAAGTCTTCAATCGGAATGTTCGCCATCAGGGCTGGAATGTTAAGTTCCTGTAGTTTGATGAAGTTAAGAATATTGGGGTGGTGGCTGAATGCATCAAACTAGCGACATGTTAATAAATTTAAAGGGACATGAACTATAAGAAATTCACATCACCAGCGCAGATATATTTCCGTTTAATAACCTTATCATTTAAGGATCAAAGGAGGATTAGGAAATAGCTAATAGAAGTTGAGAAAAGCTACAGGAGAAAAGATTAGAGATTCTTTGGTAACAATGATTCCGTTCCGTTACCCATATAAAAGGTCCTTTTCCTTCCGTTTCAAAACGGAAAGAGCACTCTTTTTACAGTGGAAACGGTCGCCAAAAGGAACGGAATGGTCGTAACCAAACAGACTCTTAGGGCCTGTTCGGTTGGCACGAACCGTTCCGTTGGGCGACCGTTTCTGCTGTGAGAATGGCCTTCCCTCCGTTTTAAAACGGAAGGAAAAGGTCGGTATGTATAGGGGAATGGAGCGGAACCGTTCCAACCGAACAGGCCCCAAGGAATTATCTTGTGGTGTAGAGGATTACTAGTAGAAAGGGGGGGGTGTTCGAGGGTATACCCTTGCGCTCTCAGAGTCCGGTCTCATAATCCCTGCTCACAATTCGTCCCCCCCACGATCCCGGCTCTTTTCCCCTCACCCCTTTCTTCGAATTTCATCTGTTCTGCTGATCCAATCCCCTACCACCATCCCATTTCCTTCCACAAAACGGCCCACTACGATCATCACATCAAACAAGCGATAAAAATGCCAGAGGAACCCATCCCTTTCCGTACTCAAGGTTTGTTAACCCAAATACCTGTTCCTGAATCAATTAATTTCTAACCTACTAGTTTTAGTTTACAATTTTTGTAGGGACCATCAAGTCCTTGCAGCCCTTTGCACGTTGGCCGCGGGTTTCGGGGTTGGTGGCATGATGCTTTCGGCACAATCAAAGGGGGGGGTTCCAAATTCTGTTAGTATTGACCAAATCATCGGAACCCCACCCTTTTTCGTCATCTTAACCACCCCGAATACAACCCCGGATGTCGTTCCTGCTCCTGTTCCGCCTGGCTATGGTATCATCACTTCCAGTACCATTCCAGCCGCCCACTCCCCTGTCAACACCAGGTGTGCTGCTTCCTTCTTGTTGATATATAATCAGTGACAAACAAAACAACTAACTAGCGAGCAGGAACAGAGGAACGATAGAAAAGAAACCCATTACAACCGCTCGTGAAACTCCTTCCACCGTCTGCATAGTTACAACAGTTACTTTGTATGTTTGCACTACTACCTCTATGCCATCTAACGACGGCGAGCACACCTCTGCCTCCTCCGAAGATAGTGAGCACACCTCTACCCCCTCCCCCGATGGCGAGCACACCTCTACCCCTTCTGATGACGGGCACACCTCTACCGACTCCGAAGACGACGAGCAGGCCTCTTCCAGCATCGTCCCCCAACAGTGTGAAGGGGTTGAATGGATCCTCAGAGAGGTGGAGGCACTCGGCCTTCAGATTGGGGATTTCCACATACGCCTCCAGCTTCTCACCAACCTCCTGACTCCTATCTCCAAAAATGAGCGCGAAGTGCCTGGAGGACATGGGGGCAGTTCCGCCATCCCCATTGTGGGGTCAGGGAGGTGTGTTGTACTATGGGCACTAGACCAAATGGCTGAGTATTATGGGGTGCTCCTTCTTTGCAAGCAGGGTATGCTGTCGATTCAGACGGGGAAGTTGAATCATGAACGTAACCCTAAAGAGTGGATGGAGGCGGAATATGAAGCGCACACTGTGGTGTACCGGTATCTCCTGAAGCGCCTTCACAGGGAATTATTCAAGGAGGACGCTCAGATTTGCCTTAAGGAGAAATAGAAGGGAGAATGTTATGGGTGACGGAGAGAAAGCATACACATAGATAGAGGACAGAGGGTAAAGCTTCCTTTTTTCATTTCTTTTGTGTTTACTACTAGAGAGAAATAGAAATTGACCAGTGTTCCCAAGCGTCCAGTCCGTCCGTCTTTGACCTAGGACTGGACGGACGCCAAGTTGGAGACCCTTGCCCGGGACGGACGCTGAGTGGTAGTCCGTCCTGATCTATGCCCGGGACGGACGGCCGGGCCTATAGGTGTCTTAGTTTATGTTTCATACTTGAATCTCATGAGAATTAGGTTTGTGTTATGAAGAAGCGAAGCATTGTTATTCTAATGTAGAGAAGATCAGGCTTGACTATCATATATCAAATTTGGCTATGAATCAACTAATGCTTGGAGTGATATCTGATCCTGGTTCCGAGCACACTGAACCCATTCCACTTCCTTGACCTAGCGCTTGTCCTCCCTCAGGACGGTAGGTATCTGCAAATGACGGCTGGTACCTACAGGTAACGGTAGGTAGACGCCAGTCCTTACTCAAGACGGTAGGTAGACGCCAGTCCTTACTCAGGACGGTAGGTAGACGCCCGTCCTTACTCAGGACGGTAGGTAGACGCCCGTCTTTACTCATGACAACCGGGCCCTACCGGAAGTTACCATTTCCAAAAAAGACGGCAGGCCCGCCCGTCAACCTACAGGACGGCCATGTTTAATAAAGACGGACGCCTTGCCCGGCCGTCCTTACCCACCCGGACGGGACGGACGGGACTATATGACGCCAGGGCCCTGGCGTCCGGACGGGACGGTTGGGAACACTGAAATTGACCCCATCGGGATCCGGGTGTGGTCGTCATTGCCGCCGGTGTTGTTGCTGTTGCTGTTATTGTTGTTATGAAATTTCCCGCTATGTTCTTCTAGTGCAGCTCTTGAGGAATTGCCATTATTATCACCTGCCATAAGGAATTCTCTAGCACTGTTGGAATGGAGATTGCAGATGACTTGAACTAGAGGGTTCTCATTAACAGTTAGAGTGTATGTCCGCACCAAGCAACTACCGCCCAGAATTACGGGAGTGAATAATTCTTATCTGCATATGTGTTAGGGGATCACCGATCGGGTACAGCCAGAGTTGGGGAACCACAGTTGATGTGTTGTTGACGAATGGACAATTCGCAAATTTGCGCATATGGTACCGGAGGTCATTTCGTAGTGTATGCACG
The DNA here is from genome assembly GCA_003070745.1 of Tuber borchii. Taxonomy (NCBI): domain Eukaryota; kingdom Fungi; phylum Ascomycota; class Pezizomycetes; order Pezizales; family Tuberaceae; genus Tuber; species Tuber borchii. The sequence goes on along the minus strand of NESQ01000337.1, from coordinate 47,633 downwards.
ATGCCGCCACCCACCCACGCAGCACAGTACGGTATTCGATTAGAGCAAGACGTGAAGTGGTGGGTGATAGAGAAGGTTATTCGGGAGGTAAGACGAATTCTCCAAAGCAGGGTAACAGGAGAAACACCTGTCACTGATCCCTGTTCGTGATCCTATAGTTTTTGTCGCGGCCGTTGAAGATTGCACTTCTACTCAATGGCTCGATTATATAGGCCGTTCTGAGTGCGGTAGACGACAGACCAGGTTCTTGTCTCACTAAGTTTTCCATGGCACCGGTGCAATTGCCTCCCAGATTGAACGAAATACAAGCGAAGATGGAGGGGCCCAAGTTGCCCTCTCTGATGATGATGAGCATGCATGCATGCATGCTGCCCTAGCAATCCATTTCACTCTCACAGCCTCCTTGCACACAGGAAAACCGCAGCTATTGACCGCCGCACTAGTCCGAAGATCGGCGAGCCGCAAACACTTAAAACTACCGGTAAAATTGCCCCTCCGGGTTACTCCCCTCGCGTGTTCCAAAATTCCCCAGAAATCTTGCAGCTACATAGGCCCAAACCTCGCCAAGATTTCTAGATTCTTCTGGAATGAACGCGCTGTCGCATGCCTCAGGGCCAAGTTAGACACAGGGAAACTCACGTTGTAGAGTTGGTATGGTTGATTGGAACTAGCCATGGCGTGACAATTTTCGTGGAGAGAAAGGAGGGGGTGTGTTTTATTCGGGCGGACACTTCCAGGTTGGCTGGCAAATTCACAGCACCTCCGCCATACCTGCGAAAATAAAGAAATGATAAACACCAACAAGTTGGCGTCGAGCCTTTTTTTTTTTACTTTAGGTTTAGTTCTGCTGCTGGCGCAGAGGAGAGAATCGGGTGCACGACTACGAACTTATGGGCTAACTTTCTATCGTCACCCGCGCCTTATGCTATGATAGCGGTATCCTCTCACCGGTTTACAGTTGGCGATTTGTGGCGCGAGTGACTTTGTGTGGATCGCTTGGTGAGATCCCGCCATAACTTACCCCATGAGATCCTCAGAGCCTAGGATGCAACACTGGAATATAGCGCATTCAGAGCGTTTGGGATAATGTTCAGCAAATATCCGGCCCCTAACACCAATCCTCGCTTGGAAGGAGAAAAAATGAAAAAGGAGGGGATTCCCGATTTCCATCTTTGCAGAAACAACACACCGGGCGAGCAACACTAGGCCTGGAGTTTATCTCGATGTCGGATTGCTTGGGGCCTATGGGAGCGTCAGATAGAATAGTCACAATCTCTCACTCGGTGGACTCCCACTTGCCGCTGAGATCGATGGATGTTAAAGTTTTTTTTTTGAAAGTAAGGCTTCTGGAAACTCTTGTTCAGCGACCGCATATCACCTGCGGTGGTGTAACTAGTGGCGGACTGTATGGGAGGTGGGGAGGGGGGCTAATTCTGTATCGTCGGAAGAGCAAATGGGAAAGTGCTCATTTAGGCTAAAAAGCGAAAGATGTGCGTTGGTGCGCGAGTATGGAGAATACTTGTATTATTACGGGTGAAGTGAAGGTTGTCAAGTGAATTCCTGTGCAGTGCTCTGGAGATGATGGGCGGTTACATCAACGCTCCTTACCTTAGCGTGGCTACAGCTGTTCTGTTCATTTTGGGGGGAGATTGGTGGCTTCTTCCGGGAGATAGATTGTCTGCAGGGGATGCTTATGGATTCTTGACGGTGCGGTAGTCTAAGGGTTCTCAATGACCGTTTTTGAGAATGGAGCGCCATTACTCCACCGTATAAGCATGAGAGAGAGGGGGGATATGCAATGTGTGAAGAACTTTCGCTGCATTTGAAGTGAAGGTTAGCGCTCAGATGGCAGTCGTCAGGTTGGGATTGGGCAAGGTATCGGGGGTGTATGATCGATTCACCCCACAGTGCTAACGAGTATGCATTTTTTGTCCAATGCTTCCAGGCTAAGCACCCCTTGTGTTTGTAGAGCTGCGTCCAACTCTTGATGGGTAATCCCTCAATCCTACGGGATCTCGGCTATTTCGCAGCTGGCGCGCCGTCAAGTCCTCCTCGTCTAATAGACCACGAGTAGACATGTTTGTCCGAAATCAAGGCCGCAAAGGCGTCTAATTTGTAATTTGTTTCTCAGCAGAAGCCATGGCTCACCACTACATACCGTGCCGTCAACCGCTTACAGTCAGGGAAATTAAACACGTACGTTGAAAGGGCTGTCCTAATTTGGCTCGTGATGCTATGCTGTGGCACGGCTAGGCGCGATAAATTTAGGGATCTAAGCACCCACTGCACGATAGTTAGGGCATCCTGCCTTAGCCTAGTGTTCATGGGTTATAGTTTGGATATACTGTTTGAAGCAGAAGATATATAAAGATTCTATTTCTAGCACGCCAGCGCTTACCGGAGCACCCCTCGATTGAGGTAAACTCGAGCTAGCCATTCAGTTGTGGCGTTTTACCAAAAACCAACAGGCCTAGATTTCTGAATACTACTCTACCATGATGATATATCAATCTGCAGCCAGCCCTAACGAGGGTTGAGGGAGGAACGGGATGCCAAGAGGATCCAACTATCATACTATTTTTGGAAGTCTTTTCGACTGATGTCGGGCGGGGCAGGGTTGGAGCTATCTTGCAGCTACTCCATTGCTTCCTGGAGTTGGTTAACCTGTCCTCAACCCCGTCACCACGAGGAGGAGTCAGGCTAAGCTTCGGGCTGGGGTTGCGATATAAAGCAATTATCTACCCTTCAGTATGTGGAAGTTTAAGTTATCGACAATTCTCTCACGGCAGCGCGCCGTGGGAAGTTGGAACGGTACATGCGTCATTCAGCGAATTGCGGTAGGTTGTGCTTCTAGCTGGATGCAGGGGGGGTGTGGAGTGGGTTTTTCTTTTTGAGTTCTCCGCACCGCAGATTTCAGCCCTACATAGGGGATACATTAGGTCAAGCTAAATTAGAATGAGTAGGTTCTATGCGCCCTCGCCTACGGTATTCGGAAAGGTTCTGGGAGGACACGGAGAAAGTTACTACAGCGGGGGTCCACCGGCTCGGCTGATATTAATGGAACTCGATCCCCCAACCGGATTATCACTTGTTTAGGACGAGGGACGTTTACTGCACTCGGTAATAACGTTCATAGAAGCTATCATGGTCACTGCAAATTATTGTCGTCAAGTGAGCGCAATAAGACCTGGTAACATTTTGGATGAGAAAACCTTTATCACTTCTGGGATCTTCTTATTTGATGGCCACGAAATAGGAAGAATGCGGGATTATCTCGAGCCTCCCGGGCAGACAATGATCCACCGGTATTCCGCATAGATAGCCCTACACTAGCCTATCCTCGGGTCTGGAGGATTATTTAGTTGCTAGGCATGGTCATTTTTGGTATTGGTGCCTATGACGATTCCTTCCACAACATTCGCTCAACTGCTGTATCAGTTTGGTATTTTCATTCGGTAGGGGTTCTGGGTGGCTGGAGCTAAAAAAAGGTGCCCTTTGGATAGGATTATGGCTTTCGCGTATGATTCGGTAGCAGTTTAGAAGCCATTATGCAGGCGAGTTTGCAATCCGTTAGTCTGCCCTTAATGGCTAAGATTGTGAAATATGTTAGACGTGAGAGACTGGCTGTAGGTTACTCGAAGAGTTCGGGAGCAATACGAGTAACATACAGCTAGGTAAAAACATAATAAAACAAAAAAAAACAGAACTTGTTCGCCTTGCATGCCTGGGCGGTGACTCAGAGGGCAATAATCGTCAAGCGTATTATCAGTGCTGAACACAAGGCGAATACGATAGTAGCAGTTCCGTAATACGGGGATATATTATTTTGCCTAGGGGATCTCTTGTAAGAGTAATTTTTCCGGCACAATACATGTTCCGAAGGCTGCGGACCTTTTCCATCAGTGCCCGGGCCGCATAGCGGCTTTTGTGTTGGCTTTAGAGTGCCACAGGAGAAAGTCTTGTGTGATCTTACATGCATTTTATTTATAATTAACAAAAGGCGAGGCCACTTATCCAGACATACGGCCACCTTTGATCCGTTTATGCAGATGGGGATACGGCTCGGTGGGGAGAACTGGTAGGGTTAAGATAATAGCAGTGGAGACCTGCGGTCTGTAGGTCATGTATCGGAGAGAGACATTTTGGTCGATCGCTGGGTGGAGTATTCTGGTCGGTCAAGAGGGAGGCTGCCGGCTATGTGGCGTTTAAAGGTAGCAGAGGGGTTACGGGGAGAGATCAACAAGAAAAAAAAGTGGATAGAAATAGATCTCAAGGAGAAAAGACTTGAAAGACCGTGACACGAGGAGCCGAAGGAGAAAACTGGTGGTGAAGAAAATCAGTCCTTGAGTGATGCAATTTAGTAATAAGCACGGAATGAAAGGCTGCTTATAGGGAAATTCACAAGCGCACACTGAATATGAGAGCACAAGAACAAAGTGTGTCCCGCCTGCCTGATCTAAGCCCGGTGTTGCTGTTATGACCTTTCGGTAAACTGGAAAATAAATTGAAGCAGAGTTGCCCTGACAATTGATTGCCTAATAGGGGTGTATTGAGCAACTATCTCCGGTATGGTGTACTGTACTTGTCTAACTAAGAAAAACATGAAGGGTGGCTTTTATGCGGAAACTGAGTCTCTTTCGCTGACTCTGTTTCATGCAAGAATCACTACAATGGCGGTTCCCACCGAGTGAGCGCTAGCACATCAATGACGAGATATGAGCTTGCTATTTACCTGCAGAACGCGATAGAGCGGAGGGGCGATCTATACCACAAATATTAGCTAGAAAATATCGACGTGAAATTAAAAATAGGACAATTTCTAGAATTTGACCCCCAACTTTTCCCGAGAATAGCCAATCTACCCAATCATGAATAGTCTAGTTGTAGTAATGATGCTATCGCATTATTTGGGAAGACTGGAAATGAGGCTAGGTGCTACCGGCTAGCCACTAATTTAGCTCCAGCACCATTTCCAGTCTCCCCAAATAATGCGGTATAGAAAATGTTCCTAAAACGGTGATCTGGCCAGATGACATCTTCCACCGCCAGCGATCCATAAAACTACTAATACCGCTCCTGTATTTGTCGCTATAGCAAATGTACATGCAACACTCTTTGGACAAATGATGGAACTCCCACCATACCCGGAAACCGAATGTGACCCAGCACAACTCTTGCGGGCCGCCAAGCACGGGGATGAAGGGGCTGTAAAGTTACTATTGGAACGGCAGGATGTCGATCCCAACGCTGCCGACACCAAATACGGTCGAACTGCACTCTTCTGGGCCGTAGAGCAGGGGCACAAAGGTGTAGTAAAGCTACTATTGCAACGAGATGATATCGATCCCAACACTTCGGACACCGAATACGGACAAACACCACTCGGGCGCGCGGCACGGCTGGGGCACCACGGAATAGTGAAGCTGCTGTTGTGGCGAGAGGATATTAATCTCAACACTCGGGGTGGTAAATCTCAATTGACACCACTCGAGTGGGCTGCATGGGCTGGGCATGAGAGAGTGGTGCATTTGCTATTGCAACGTGAGGATTTCAACCCGGACACAGCCGACCCAAAAAATGGGCTACAACCACTCCATTGGGCAGTGCAACAGGGGCATGAGGGAGTAGTAAAGTTACTATTGGACCGAAGCGATATCGATCCCAACACAGCAGATCCCAAATGTGGGGGAACGCCACTCTATTGGGCGGCACAGCTGGGCCATGAAGGTGTGGTAAGATTGCTATTGGAACGAGATGATATTAGTCCCGACACTGCCGATACACAATATAACCTAACACCATTTTGGCGGGCTGCTGAGAAAGGCCATGAGGGAATAGTAAAGTTGTTACTGGAACGAGACGATATCGATCCCAACACCACAGAGACCAAATTTGGCCGAACACCACTCTTGTGGGCTGCGGAGCAAGGGCTCGAGGGAGTAGTAAAGCTGCTGTTGGAACGAGACCGTGTCAATCCCAACACTGCAGACAGCATATATTGCCTAACGCCACTCTTGTGGGCTGCAGAGCGCGGGCATGAAGGGGTAGTAAAGTTGCTATTGGAACACGGGGATCTGGATCCTAAAATACCGAGCCCAACTGGCCTAACGGCCCTTGAGGTAGCTGCATCCCTGAGACACGCAGGGATTGTGCAAATACTCTCCCAACTGGAACCCTCCATCCTCCCTGGGCACCCTGCACCAAATCTGTTAGAGCCTCATCTAGGTTCCTTGGATAAACCTGGTCTATGCCTGTTGTTCTTGATCTTTTTCATCATTGGCGCCACGATTATTTTCGTCTGTCTTATCAACCGCTTCCCTCCCCATATGCGAGCCTGAATGGGAATTAGTTTAGGGAGTCTTCTGGTGGAAGATTGCGCATAATTTCTGCCTTTTGCCTTGTCTTCTTGTGGTTTTTTCTGGTCCATTTTATATCTCCCCTCCTACTTTCGCACTTGTACGACACAACACTGTTTATCTCTCTTTATTATTTCCTTCGCTTTATTTTCCTGATTCTTCTTTACCCTTGAAATTGACGATGGTGAAAATGTGCCGTACCTACATCCCTGAGCCCTTAGATAATATGCCACTAGCAATGTGCAATGTCGGCTTTTCAACGGTATCATTGTCGAAATTCTCGGTATATTTCCTATGTATAGTTCATGACATTACTGTGTGTATGGGCGAAAGGTTAGATGCAGCGGAGATGCTTTGGGAAGATGGAGGAACAGGCACTAGGGGTGTCGAAGGCTTGGAACTGAAGGTTAACTGAGAGTTAGAACCAACGAGTGTCACACTAAGTTAATCATTTGTGTCTGGTGCTCTCATAAAAGTGCCCAAGGTTACGGTTCCTGATTTGCGATCGAATCGCCACAGCGGTTGGGTCGTTGGATCAATAGTGTTCGGGTGAGAGCATTAGTCCGCGAACGGTAGGGTCCACTCCCGGCATAAACTAAAGTGGCAAATATTGAATAGAAACCCACGAATAGATATTCAACCAAGAGTAAAGCAGAAATATTTCGAGAGATTTTGCGCGTTTTCACCGTACTGGTATTAGCGCATACATTATTCCAAATATCCTCTTAGCTCCGTCACCGCTGCTGTTCGCGGACTAACCTTCGTCTCTGAGTGCACATATACTACGGCAAGTTTGTAACTAGGCATAACAACTCCCAAACGCTCGCTTGCTCTCACCAGTGCCCGCCAGTCCAACGTGATTTTGCAGCGCCAAAAGCCCTTTCTTCTCTATTCCCCTCCCCTACCATACACCCCTTCCACTTCCTTCTCAGACAATCTTTCAAACCTTCCAATCACCAACATCGACACAAGTGGGCCACTCAGTTTAGAAATACTCAACACTGTTTGTACTCCTATCCCCCCCCTTTCCTCGCATTATGTTTTTCTTCCTTTTTTCTCTTCTTGTTTTTTCCACTTAGGATAATCTCCTGCTTCTTTCCTTGATTTCCCTTCTCCGATAAAGCCGACAGCGTGGTCTATTGAGGCTTAATCCTTTCGAAACTCCCACACTTTGCTTATTTACTAATAACTTTCGAAGTAGACTACTTTTCCCACGTCAGATCTAACAGAACGTCATGGGTGTGCCCCTTTCACAGCCTATCGTGAATAAGGTACGTGCAGCCTAGAATGGGGATGCTTCTAGCCATTGGGGTTCATGACGACGAAAGGATGAAAGAAAGCCTTAGTTTCTGACGCAAATTTTGTGTTCTTGTCAAATCGGATAGATATCGGAGAGTGGTGAAGACAACCGTTTGGCCTATGGCATATCGTCTATTCAAGGATGGCGCGTCACTATGGAAGATGTTCATGCAGCAGTTCTTGACCTCCAGAACCCAGACGACCCGACCAAAGCTGGCTCTGAGGGTAGAATAAGTTTCTTTGGCGTATACGATGGTCACACTGGAGACAGGGTTGCGAATTTCAGCGGAGAAAATGTTCACAAGATATTGGCAAAACAACCTGCTTTCAAGGACTCCAATTACGAACAGGCGTTAAAAGATGGGCTTTTATCTACCGGTAGAGCTATTTTGCAAGGTGATTCACGCGTGGCGCTTATCTACCGGCCGGTCTCCTTTTGGCTCGTTGGGGTTGGAACCTAACTGACTGTTGGCATTTGATTGATTAGATCGCTAATTTTGGGATGACGTTTCCAGGTGTACAGCTTCTGCTGCTCTTATTACGGGTACCAAAATTTAGGTTGTAAGTATAGCTTAAGAACTACGCCTAATGAATGCTAATGGTAGAAAAGGCCAATGCCGGTGATTCCCGAACCGTTTTAAGCATACAGGGCTGAGCGAAGCCCTTGTCCTTTGATCATAAGCCATACAATGAGGGTTAGTTTGACTATTTCTTGCAAACACTTTTGAGACACATGACTGATTTTCCAAAAATTTCAAAAATCTTAAGAGAGAAGGCCAGAATATGTGCCACTGGTGGGTCTGTCGACTCTGGCCGAGTTAATGGCAACCTTGCATTGTCTAAAGCGATTCGGGATTTCGGATATAAGATGAGAGCCGACCTCCCGCCCGAACAGCAGATCGTCACTGCTTTCTCCGATGTGGTTATTCACGAGGTTTCTGATGACGAATTCCCTGTCATTGCTTGTGATGGTGAGGTTCCCAAGGAAATACCACCGACATATGGTTGTTAATACTGACGGCGATATCAAGAATCTAGCTAATGATCTCCGGCAGTTATTGAGTTTGTCCGTCGCGGTATAAGCAAGAGCTACATTCTATATGTGAAAACATGATGGAAGACAATATGACTATGATTGTTGTCGCTCTCCTTAGGAATGCGATGACTAAGGAGGAATGGTATGGTTTGATTCCAAAGCGGGTTGCTGATGGTGATAGTCCATGCTCCCCTCCAAAATATGGTAAGCGAAAGTAAGGCCTAATACTCATCGTGAAAGTATAATTTGGTTCACCATATGATGGGAAGCTAAATTCCGCCGACCTGGTGTCCATCCCACCAACTTTGGCGGTAGCCCGGTTGAGTTTGATATTAGAATTATCAATAGCTCTATACGTGCTATCGGTGGAGCTGTCATATTATTATGCTCAACGACGGATCTCAGGTTTCGACTGACTCAGAGGATGGGGAAGTGTTTGACGATTAGAAGCCGGGAAAAAAAGAAGAAGAAAATCATGACAAGGTGTTAGCACGAATTGCTAAAACAGAAAAGAGGGATGAGGGTGAGTAAATGAAAGATGAGTCTAAACCGGAAAAGGGCAAAGAGATCAAGGAGATTGATATACCGTCCAAGACCTGAGGGACAAAACTGGAATCGGCTGGTCAGAAGGGAGAGTCTACAACTACGAAGTAGAGCCTCCCGGGATAGGGTGGCTGAGCATAAAGGCTGTAGTGTCTGCCGCTTTTTTGCGGGCTGATCTTAGTTTCTCTGTTATACTTTGCCATTCCTTGTCTCTTGAAAGGTGTGCAGCCACCGGCGAATAGGGTTGGTTTCCTCCTTAGTTTGGTTTATTGTTCTTCGGGTTCTCTTCTTCTTTTTCCTTTAGGTTCGCAAAAAGTGAAATGAAGAAATGGATCATAATGAATATTTTCTTCCTTCGACGTTTAGCAGTATCAGTTTTACTTGATGTCATTTTGTTTCTCTTCCTAGGTCGTTTTCCTGTAACCCGATTATATTGTGCTTTATGTTTTGTCTTGAATGCAGAAGTTGCGGAACGGGGAGGGAGGGTACGCATTCCCGCCATGAAATGAGGGAGCGGGAGTGAGTGCTTGGGGGGCAAGCGGGGTGGGAGTGATTTAGGAGGGTGACAAGCTCAAAGAAAAAAGACAAAAATGGTGAGACGAAAATACCGAACCTAGACCGCTTGTTTGCAACCTCTTTCCATTTCTGTCCCCCACCTTACTTTACTCTCCCCATTTTATTCTTATCGTCTCGTCGCTTCATGGCGGTAGTGTTAGGGGCGAGCATTTCCTTTCTTTTCGTGTCATTCCTTCTTTGAAAACTAGAGAAACTGAATTACGTTCCCTTCGCATGCTTGATTCTCACTCCTGTTAAAATTCCGTGTTGATTGATTTCTCATGTTTCCCCCCAGGTTGTGTGGAATATATTTGGTGGATACAATGGGTTTTTCACCGGAGCTTCGTCATGTATGATAGTTCACTTGGCTGTGATCAGTTACTTAACTTCCATGTCTTCTCTGCACCTGGTTTCTTTTCCCTTCTGTTCTTCTTTCTCGTCTCAATAAGTTCTTTCTATATAGTGAACTGAGCCAACAAAAACTGTTATCTACACTACTCTCAGCTGACCTTCAACTTCTCTTATTCCCACATTCCCTAATATCCATGCCGCAGTATTATTATCCATCAAACAGCCTTCAATGAGTTCCATCTGCCTACCACTAAAGTGCTCAGCCTACCGAAGATGGTATCTGACAAAATTCCTCTTACAATTTCGGTTACGGTACCTGTATATTTCGTATATGAGATGCTTGTGTAAGCCTTGAGATGAAAGTCGTTTTGTGTGATTCGTGAATCGTGATTAGTATTTCAGCCTATCATTAAACTCTGAGCGTGGATGAACTGGGTTCAATCCCCGGCCAAAAAGATATTGTTTTACCTTTGCCCCTCCTATGTTTCCACAGCCAGAGTAAGTTACGATACCTCTACTGCAATAGCTGTCTATCATATACATTGTAAGCACAGAGCACTGAATACTACAGTCAAACTATATTGAGAGTTGGACCCAACCCTGACCACGTGGTGTGAAAAGGGCATATATTAGCTCTAGAGGAAGAAAGACGGATGCAGTGTTCCCAAAGGAGCAGTCCTTCCGGCAGGTCTTTTTCAAAACTTGCCCTGCGCCCCGGTGCGAAGGACTAGGTATATAGCCCCGCCGTCCCCCGTGGAACATGTTTCATGCCAAGGAACACTCCCGAATTAATAAGCAATCTCGCCCGGATGAGATTCCTTATGTCATCCCAGCTTTCCTCAGTGCCTGGTGAGGAATATTCTTATAGCAGGAATCCGAGTGCTAGAATATGATAGAAATAAAAAGAAGGGGAACTTACAACGAGGGCAACACCGCCAGGTTTTTCGATCAGAAGTTATATTATACTCTAAACCATTTTAAAGAAAATAGACATATCTCTTTCTCATCCTGCGCCTGCACTCACCCTAAATCCTTCGTTCTGACCGAGAAATATACCCTGTTTTACCTATTGTACTACCAATAGTCGGTATTAAAAGTCCACTTGGTGCACTACATAATACACTTCCAGGACTGGTACCACAGTTGCCTGTGTCTCAGCCAGGACTATCATCAATTGAAATAGAATTGAGAAATCCTGCAGTGGTAATAGAATTATTTCCAAATCCCAGATGGTTCCGTATGATGCAGACTCCACATGTTTATTCAACATGTTTTCCAACCCCAGATCAAAGTTCAATGATGTAAGAGAAGTAAGAAGCGTTTCAATAAGAGTATCGGAACTAGGTACGACTTCTGGATTAAGCCATATTTCGGATGCCCTGCCCAAGCGGTATATTACAGGAAATATTCTAATCTATTTATCTCTATTAGAGATCCTCAGCTTTATTTAATTGTATTGGATTATTTTCTGTACTTGCTTAAGAAAGGTGCCCTGAAATTCTGTTGATAGAATTCATATTCCCCAGTAGTCACCGGCACCCGTAGTCCCTGGTCGTCCTTTGGAGTCCCAGCAGCCACCCCCAGTCCCCCACAGTCCCCCGTAGTGCCTTGCCGTGCCCTGACGTCCCCTGCAACCCCCCACACGCAAATGTCTTACCTTGCAGGCCCACCGCCCACTACAATAAGGGCCGTCCTACGATTTTCAGCATGGGTGTGGACCGTATTTTGCCGTCCTGTCAGGCTCAGGGTTCTTGGGAGTCGCGGCGCTAGGCCTAACAGGGCCCCCCCACCTTTGGGAACATTAGAGGGATGGGCTAGTAAACCCTGGTTGCTATTTAGATAGGAAAATATATCAGGTATTGAGTAGAAGGTGCAGAATATTGTGCTGAGTATGAGAGAAGATATCGCAGAGAAGTTAATTCGAAAATAGTGCTCCCATGTAAGTACTACACTGGGCTTATCACAACTATAATATATCCAAAATCAATAAGGAGATTAGATTTCAACAAATCTAAAATTTAATATTATTTGTAAAATGGGAGAAAGGGTAAGCACCTAGTATAAGAGTAAGATAACAATGTAGGAGTGGAAAAACACAAATAATCGAATATTGGGCTCTGATATCAGAGTTGCCTGTGGAGATAAAGCCTGGTCGTTTATTTTATTATATATTTCTCATAAGCCCTGAGCAGTCCTTTTGCTATATCATTTGAGACCCCTTTTGGGATATATGGAATTGCCAAAAATAGGGGATATTTTTCCGTAATTCAAGATGTCATAGTATATTATATGACCACTATCCATATAGTTCCCAACCAATTTTTCAAAGCCAAACCAATACATTGAGATAATAGCGAATATGAGAGAATGAAAGCTTAACGAATATAGAGAAATAAGAATACCAAGAGTGTCCAAACAACTCATTCCATCAATCAATCTTGCTTCAGGTTTCCACTGTCGGAGGCGTTGGGGAAGATGCCGCTGCCCTTGCTGCTCGAGATAGTTGGCACCGATAGATCCCACCATGAGGCAGGTTGTAGCGGAGCTGACCTAATTGCCTGCCGTTGGTAGTGTTCGTTATGGGGCCCCGTTTCGGCTTAACGGGGCGAAAATCATGCGTGTTATTTCGCTTAACCGCCCAGTTTGTCCCTGTGTTAAGCGAATTAACACGCGTTATTTTGGCCCCGTTCCACCGAAACAGGGCCCCGTAACGAACTCTAGCCGTTGGGTGGCCAACGATTCCCCAATTCGAGGCAGGCTATTTGCCCTTCTGGCCTGGAACTTGCTTGCAGCTCCTGGACGTGTTTTCCAATGCAGAAGGGTGCTGCTTGTTGACCGCCCTTGGCATCCATTGCAATAGGGGTTTGATCGCTCAGGTTGAAAGGTATTTGTCTTGACCAGGAATGGCAGATGTTTGGCTCAGGAGGTATCTGTTTTTGAACATGATGCAGCAGAGGTGTCTAGGAATAGGTACTGATGTGCAGTACAGGTTAAGAACTAAGATTAGCAAGAAGATAGAACACGCAAGTGTCACGCTATGATGTTAGCAAAAAACAGGAACAGGTGTCATAAATGTTCAGTAAGTGAAGACTCTGTAAGTAATTGAGAAAGAGTCAAGGAATAAGGAGAGAAAATGTGTCCAAAGGTTATGAGTCTGTCAAAGCATTTCATGTAGACGTGCGATGTTTATTCAAGTGCTGGCACTTGCACTAAGTATCGATATGGCTAGTGATGGAAGTGATAGGTGAAGTAAAGGTATCGTAGCAAAGGAATCCGTAAGGGAGAGTCCTTTGATGCTACTTGGCACAGTATATCTATTCTGCAGCTGTAGGCTACAAGGCTAATAGTTTAGGTATGAAGTTCAATAGTGATTAGCTCTGCATCCTCCAAGCTCGGATTAATGACTGGAGGGTACTGATAACTGGTGCGAATACTGGTCTTGGCTTGGATGCCGCAAAGCATGAGTACAGCAATATTGGGTGGGCCAGAGTAACCCAGTTGGATGAGGTTCACCCCTCTCCTTCAAGTACTATTGCGCTACCCCTAGTGGCCTTGAACACAGCCCATGAGTGTGGTGCTTGGCCTCCACTATCTGGTCTCTCAGGTTTTATATCTTTTACCAGTCGTATTTTCACTATTCACTCCTGCTGATTACTAGTAACTTCACCCATAGTGCTATCTGGCCGGGGCTGTCTGGTTTGTTGAGTTGACATAGTCTTGTCTAAGCTTTATGTTCACCACTTCCTCATCTCAGTTGTATAGTGCTCAAGAGAGAAGTAAACTCCACTTAGTTGGTATTGTGACGTTTCATTTGTGCCAAGCCAGGTACTATCTTAATAATCCAGAACGATGAGAATTGGCTGAAGTCCCACAACGGCACGGGAGTGTGTAGATAAAGTGACTAGAGAGCATGGGAAACTGAATCAGGTAGAAAGGGCTCAAGAGCGAGATAACCCCAGATCTGAATGGCCGGGGATTCAGATGACCTGAGCGAGCTTCTTCCATTGTCGAGTCAGCAGGCAGTAGAGGTATCTTTTTCTACCCCAATGGGTCGATGACAATAGTCAAGTAATGTGCTTGTAGGGGAAAACATTGTGAAGAAGGGATCAGATACGATTAGGCTATGGAGCTCATTGTCCTGTATAGTTGCTTTTGTCAGTTAGAATTATCGGATGCTGTTCTACATACTCAATCTATCGAGCATGTATACAACCCCACGGATATGCACACACCCGCCCAGTCAATGTTCAGACAAAGAAGGTTCAGATATGCGCTTGCGATTGCTACAGATGATATCGGATGTGAGTCGGCAACAGAGTATGAACCATTTTCTTAGCAGAATTGTTCTCTGCATAGACGGAAGGGAAGGATGCATAGAAGAAGAATCATGCATGGAAGGCAATAGATTACTGTTGTGATCTTGAGAAGGATAGAAGACCTTGGAAGGCTCAGTTTTGGTATTATATATCATGTTCAGTGGGTGTGTGTTGGATATCGCGGGAGCGCGAGTATGCGGAGGTCTGTTAGCAGTAGTGGGAGAAGGTGGAATGAGATATCATGCTGTGAGCTATTGATTATTGTGGAGCTGTGAGCATTGGATTATAGAAGTTTGCCTTTCTATCAGTTGTACGTTAGTGATCGAACTCTTTATTGTAGCTTTGATCTTGGTAGTTTGTTTATGAGCCAGTTGTTCCACCATTACCTTATGTATTGCACAAGGTTGTTTAGATCATCGGGGGTGGCCTATAGGTTCTCTCATTATCTTCATTGTCACCTGGCTTTACTTGTGGGGAACAGCTACAAGATCAGGGTCACTTGGCATGTGGTATTAATTGAGAGATTTAAGTGTACTAGTAGAGGGGTAGCCTGCTGGCAGGAGGAAGACATGAGTGTTCTATTGGGGGAGAAGTGTAGTCTGCTGACTAGGAAAGTACTGTAAGATCAGGGTTTCTTACTATGGGGTATTAATTGAGATATTTAATTGGAGTAGGTGGTGCCCTGCTGGCGGGGGAAGAACTGAGTATTCTATTGGGGTAGAAGTGTAGTCTGCTAGGTGGGGAAGAGTAGTAAGATCAGGGTCTCTTAGTATGGGGTATTAATTGAGAGCTTTAATTGCAGTATAGAGTGGTCTGCTGGCAGGAAGGAGAACTGAGTGTTCTACTGGGATAGAAGTGTAGTTTACTAACGGGGGAACAGCTGTGAGATCAGGGTCTCTTGATATGCAGTATCAGCTGAGAAATGTAATTGCAGTAGTGGGGTGGCCTGCTTGTGGGAGAGAGAACTGAGTATTCTATTGAGGTAGAATAATAGTTTGCTGACAGGGGAACTGTTCTCAAAATAAGGGTGACTAAGTATATAGTCCATATCAGGGAGTTCAATATCGATATGCTAGAGCAGTACCCTGCTAGCGCGAGCACTGCTGTGATATCGGAGTATCCTATTGCATGATTTGAGGTTGAGAGTTGTATTTTGACCAGATCGTGGCCCGTGGCCGGGGAGGGAATTCAGAATGCTATTGTAGTAGAGGTGTGGGCTACAGCCAGGGGTGCTGTATGTGCTAGAGGGAAACTCATAGCTTTTGAGTTATTGCTGGAAGTGTTGCAAATCGCTGGCACTACCCAGAGATGATTCCGTAATTGCTGGTATAGCGGGTATCATATAGAACTTGTACACAACCTATTGGCACTCCACATACTTCTTGGACTTAAGAATACATCCATCTAGCAATCCTCCAGACAAAGAAGTTCACTGCATATGCGGTACGGATAGGTGCCCCCTTCGGGGGGGGAGTTCTTTGATGTTGCTCGGCATGATACCTTTATATTCCTTTTCTCGGCATCAAGTTGCTAATTTTACCCACCATTATTCACAATAATAGCTGCTTTTTCTGAGAATAACCAGGGTTGTGTAATGCCGACTGGGGGTCTCTGAGGGTGGCCGGTGGTGCGTGACAGAGGCCGGTGTAAGTGGTGGCTGAGAATTTCAGGCGTTTGGTGGTGCGGAGGGCATATGGGAGAATTAGGGGAAAGCTAATGCGTGATAGAAAGTAGCAATAGTCTCAAGTTGAGTAAGTTGCTGAATAACAAGTGTGTCTTTGCTATAACTAGTTGCATATCTAATATTCTTCGCATTCAAACAATTGGTATTCCTGCTTATAATTGTCTGCTAGTGGTGTTTTAGGGGTGAATGAAGGCGCTTGCTCCTGTGCTGGAGGAAGGGGTGAGGTGCATATAGGTTGTGTGCAACATAGAGACCTGTTATGGTGTGGTGAGTGGTATAGCGATGGGTATTCCATCAATGCAAGTTGGTCGTTCACACCAGTTGGTCTTCACTGGTCCAACTCTTCAATTTAGATTCGATCCTGGGACTATTACCACCACTCTCAAAATGTGACGGAGCAGAATCCTAAAACACGTGTTCAAGGGAAAACAGAATCTCTGAGCCAGCGAGAAAACGAGAATGAGGGCTGGAGGGGACGAAAACGTGTGCTAGTTGGCTATGGGCAAGCAAAAAAGGCGAGCTGTAGCGAGCCTGGAGAGGAGAATGCGAGTTGTAGTGAGCATTGAGATTCTCAACCCCTGGGAGTTTATGGTTCTATATGTGCTAGTAGCTCTATGGTCCGTGCGTAAAACGCTATGACTTCCAAGCCACCAGGTGTACCTTCTTCCAAGATCTTCCAAGGCCTCCCAGCAGTTCGCCTGAGCTTTGCCCAATTGGCAATGGGTTGTTCTAACCTGACATGTATAATAGGGATACTCACATTTTCATTAGTCAATAAATATTGGTGGTAGACCTGCTACCGGTGGCTGTAAACAGAGCCTAAAAAGAGTCAAGATATAGAGCTAATGGGTAATTGTGTTATAATCCAGTACTCTTTGAGTGATACTTGCAGCAGGTACCCACTATCCTTGATAGCCATCCTGTTAGCTTCTTCTCTTCATCTAATAACAGTTGAGTATAGAGACTCCTGCCTTCTACGATAGATCGCTCAGCTTTTGGGAGTCACTAATAGTTTCAGGCAGGATAGTGAATAGTATATGAATGCTTATTGAAGTATAGTGTAGAAAATATGTTAGATGGCTATGTGAAGAACTATCAACCAAGAGGTCTTAAGGATCCCTTTTTAAACCTGTTCTTCCCACCACACTAACTATGGTGAGTCATATCAAAACAATCAACCAATCACAATCGAGCAGTAACTTGCTATTGTGTTATCATGTGAAATCTACTTCACAGTCTGCTTGGCTTAGTCACCCTTGCTGATATTAGCTCTCTCTTCCCCTAGCTTCAGTTCCACAATGCTCAAATTTGCACAATCCAACAAATGTCTTCCAAAACTCGGCATCTCTGGCCTCAGCCTGTGATGTTTGACTCTTCGCTTCAGAGTTGTCATTTCCTCATATTGATTCTAGTATTCCCTTTTTCGATTGTAGTTTCTTCGTCAGCCATTTTCTTCTCCTGGTTTCAGATTATTTTGTCCTATCGTTGTCTCGTTCCTTTCAGGACACCTCGTTTATTGAGTAGTTCTTTGATTTGTCATTAAAGCCACCCCTCCTCTATCACTATCTGCTCTCTATCGCTTTTTTAGCACCCCTCTATAGCGTTCATTACCGGGCCTCAGGGGCCCTGAGAAACACGGGTCCCCGGCGAAATTCCCCGCCCCCGCCCGCTTACCGCCCTGGGGCCTGGCATATTTTGCGCATTTTCTGCCTCATACCCGGGGCCATGGCCCCGCCCCACTCATGCCCTAGACAGGCCCCCGTAAAATTTTAGTCGTGAAAAACGGGGGCCCGTCCAGGTAATGAGTAGGGTTGGGCCCCAGACAGGGGCGGGCTGTGGAGCAGGCAGAAAATACACCCCCCGGGCCCATGTAACGGCGGGGCCTCCGGGGGCAACACCCGCCCTGCCCCACCCTGTAACGAATGCTACCCCTCACTGAGCAACCCTGTCCCCAGAATTCAATTCTTTTCATCCAATGGGGGTTTCCCTCTGTTTTGCCTGTAATCATTTCCCACTTTGATTTTGTTTTCAGTATATGGCCGACAATTGTCACGTAGACAAGTATTCCATGACTTCGTTCCATGGTCCTTGTCATCGGGCCTCCCCCTCTTTGGCCATTGAGCTGGTTGTATTTCGTATTGAGTATTGTAGTTGAACTAGTACTATTTTAGTTAGTCTGGAAACAGCCCAGATCCTTGTTTCTCTGCTTGGTCCACTAACACCATCTGTCATAACATACCATCCCACTTCGAGCTGCATATTGAATGTTAGTCACTGCTCGATTCTGTCGTTCACCCAACTCCCCTTCACTAGGCCCTGCAAATCCGGAGCAACTAGGTAGAAATGGGCTGTAAAACTGGCCCTCAACGTCGCAGCCTTGATAGGATGCGATTAGGATAAAGGATCGTTGTTTGATCTCAAACTATTCATGGTTTCTGAGGATAGCATTGGCAGAAGTTACTAACTCTGATGGCTGCATTCTTAAGGTTTTCTGCAGGATACCAGACTTTGTCTTATTCTATGATGTATTGTTTCCACTTATCTCACAATTGGAGCTTTTAGTAATGGACTCGAGAATCACAAAGGAAACTAATAGCTATCGAGTTACAGGTAGTGATGGGCACAATCATGATCAAGAGGAACCTGTAATCGAATGATCGATCAAAGTAGCAGATCGTGATCGAGTAACAGATCACAGGTACTGCCCGAGCATAATCGAGTGATCAAGTAATCCTGTTGAAAAACAATTCAGAGATCAAGGTATGTACCGGAACTGTGCGCTTGGGAGTAAAATGACTTAGTTACTCCTTCCTATCTTAGAGGGCCGAAAGGCATACTATTTATACGGTGAAACAGCAACATATACCCCCAGCGGTAAAGAAGGTAAAGGAAACAATAGGAAGCCATGAGAAGGTGCATAAGAACAGAATTGCGTATGTGATTGAGTAGTGACATAAGAGATAAGCCTATTGTGGTAGGTCAAACTTAAAGAGAAGGAAAATGTAGTAAGAAGAGCGGTTGGCTATGTCGTACTCCTATACTTAGAGAGTATATAGTCGAAAGCTTATTTTCAACAAATCGAGTGATCAAGTGATCGAGAGATCGGGCATGATCAAGCGCTTCTCATAGAGATAGCTATTGAACGGTAGCTCCTCCTTTCCACTTATCGTTCGACTATTGCATAATTCACCTATTCAACATCATATCACTTTTAATACAAGAGATATTACTTGCCCCATCGTCCACTTAGGGAATCACAGTAGGCAGAAACGGCAGGTGAGTCCCACTCATGCAGAGTATTCGCTTCGCTTGCTGAGTCTGATATCGTTTCAGCTCTCTGCCATAGGACCGGGGATCCCGGATCGGCCTAAGAGGACATCGTTATACTTTGGTCCATGGTTGAAGTTGATTCAAAGATAATATGAACAGTGACGGATGGATAGGAAGGATGTTGTTCGACGACACCTTGGAATTGTGCGGGGTAACTTCCCTTTTACTTCAGTCTTATATCACATGATTACCAAGGAATCTATATATAGAGGAGTGATCGAGGGACCTCCATGATCGTGCCCATCACTAGTTACAGGATAGGGAAAGGTACAAAGAAAATACAATGTGGGATGATCGCCGGTCAATTCCAACAGACTCAACCAGTATTTGTCCGACCGGGCCAGCTAATCATTTGGAGATGCAAGACCCTTTGACAAAATTAGCCTCCCATTTTCTGTTTTAGTTTTTTTATCAACCTATTACGTTCAAATCAATCTTCTCTTACTTAAGATTATTGTTTCTGTAGATTATATAGTAGAATCTCATGAGTGGCGGAATGGAGAGAGTGCCTCGCTTAGATTAGGGGCGGCGAAAAGAGGTTCATGAGTATTAATTTTTGTTTTGGTGTCCTAAGTGAGGTATATTACATGACAAGGCAATATTTTATCAAGACTGGTCTGGGATGAGTCCAAACCAGACCAGACGACCCGAGTTAGTCAGGTCCAGTCACAGACGCCCAGTAGGATTGGCAAGCCCGGTGTTGCCTCACCACTTGACCGGTCGGACCATTGGGAACCCTGGTGGCTCTCTTCAACGAAATGCCGCATTATTTGAGGAGATTGGACATCGCGCTACAACTAGCGGCCGGCTAGTAGCACCTGGGAAGGGGTTGCAGCGGAAGAGAGTGTTATAATTAGCCAAATGGGACTTTCCCGATCATTACATCCACAATCATTAACCCCCCTATCTATGACCTTCATTGGCGCACTAACGTCAGATTTACATTACTTGATCGTCAATTGAATCGTCACACACCCGCCTAGTGATCTCGGTAGGGTCATTAGTCTCATTTCCACTCACCCCAAATAATGTGGTACGTATCTCAATCCACTAAATCATACATGATGCTGAAGAGGTCATCTGACTTAAATGGTTTATCTTTAACCTCCCAAAGAAATCCAATATGGCACGAGATAAAGGGTAGCCTGGTTTATCCCAAAAAGGAAACTTACGAATACAAAAACGCTAGAACTTAGTGCGCCTGATACATTCTTAGATTACCCCTCGTGGATCACTTGATATATGGATAGCCTCTCCACTCCTGTATTAGCGTCGGTATTTTGTCCAATTTAGTGAGCTTATATCTCGTGATTGATGTAAGGGCGCCTACGTAGTAATTATGGCATCCCTCCTTCTATAAAACCACTAATGTCGCTCCCGCGGTCGTCGTAGCGTAGATATGTTCAACACTCTTTCGGAACACCATGGAACTCCCAAGATATCCGGGGATCGAAACCTGCTCAGTACAACTCTTGCGGGCCGCCAAGCACGGGGATGAAGGAGCTGTAAAGTTACTATTGGAACGGCAGGATATCGATCCCAACGCTACCGACACCAAATACGGTCGAACTGCACTATTCTGGGCTGTGGATCAGGGGCACGAAGGTGTAGTAAAATTACTATTGCAGCGGGATGATATCGATCCCAACACTTCGGACACCGAATACGGACAAACACCACTTGGGCATGCGGCACGGCAGGGGCACCACGGAATAGTGAAGCTGCTGTTGGGGCGAGAGGATATTAATCTCAACACTCGGGGTGGTAAATCTCAATTGACACCACTCGAGTGGGCTGCGTGGGCTGGGTATGAGAGAGTGGTGTATTTGCTATTGCAACGTGAGGATATCAACCTGGACACAGCCGACCCAAAACATGGGCTACAACCACTCCATTGGGCAGTGCAACAGGGGCATGAGGGAGTAGTAAAGTTACTATTGGACCGAAGCGATATCGATCCCAACACAGCAGATCCCAAATGTGGGGGAACGCCACTCTATTGGGCGGCACAGCTGGGCCATGAAGGTGTGGTAAGATTGCTATTGGAACGAGATAATATTAGTCCCGGCACTGCCGATACACAATATAACCTAACACCACTCTGGCGGGCTGCTGAGAAAGGCCATGAGGGAATAGTAAAGTTGCTACTGGAACGAGACGATATCGATCCCAACACCACAGAGACCAAATTTGGCCGAACACCACTCTTGTGGGCTGCGGAGCAAGGGCTCGAGGGAGTAGTAAAGCTGCTGTTGGAACGAGACCGTGTCAATCCCAACACTGCAGACACCATATATTGCCTAACGCCACTCTTGTGGGCCGCAGAGCGCGGGCATGAAGGAGTAGTAAAGTTGCTATTGGAACACGGGGATCTGGATCCTAAAATACCGGGCCCAACTGGCCTAACGGCCCTTGAGGTAGCTGCATCCCTGAGACACGCAGGGATTGTGCAAATACTCTCCCAACTGGAACCCTCCATCCTCCCTGGGCACCCTGCACCAAATTTGTCGGAGCCTCATCCAGGTCCCTTGGCGACATTCTCCGATCTATGCCAGCTCTTGTTTTTACTTATTTTTATTATCATCCCAATTATTGGCTTCTGTCTTATCATCCGTTTCCCCCCCTATAGATGAACCTGGATGGGAATTAGTATAGGGAGTCTTCTGGTGGAATATTGAGCATAATCTCTGCCTTCTGTCTTGGCTTGTAGTTTTTTCTGGTACATTTTCTATCTCCCCTCCTACTTTCGCATTCGTACGGCACAACACTGTTTATCTCTCTTTATTATTTCCTTCGCTTTATTTTCCTGATTCTTCTTTACCCTTGAAATTGACGATGGTGAAAATGTGCCGTACCTACATCCCTGGGCCCTTTGGTAATACGGCACTAGTAATGTGCAATGTCAGCTTTCAACCGTACCATTGTTGAAATTCTCGGTAAATTTCCTATGTATAGTTCATGACATTGCTGTGTGTATGGTCGAAAGGTTAGATGCAGCGGAGATGCTTTGGGAAGATGGAGGAACAGGCACTAGGGGTGTCGAAGGTTTGGAATTAAAGGTCAACTAAGAGATAGAACGAAAGAGTGTCAGATTAACTTAATCATTTGTGACCCTAACTTTGACGATTAAGTTTTTGACTCCCCATAATATACCCAGCTCGTTGCCCGCACAGTTTTGTTTTGTTCCAGCTACGGTTGAGAGTGTAATCGCTCACCATATGTTGGTACTCCTGCTTTGGGTGGCCGGAACTTGCCTTGATCGATCTTGAGTCCAGCCTACGCTAAATACCATACCGCCAATGTAGATCTCCACCGATTTTCTGATAGTAGATTTCATGAGTTTTTACGGTGCCCGGAAAGTGAGAGCACATCCATGGCTACCAGCCAGGTCCAGCCTTGGATCCGATGGTGACTTCGAAGCATCGGAATTTTACTGTTTTAGACCGACAGAATAGTATTCAGGTTTCGTGGTGTAGTTGGTTATCACACCAGTCTAACACACTGGTGGTCCCCGGTTCGAGCCCGGGCGAAATCATTTACTTTTTATCCAAGATCGTAAATTCGATTTTTTACGTAATTAGCCAGGTCAATTGAGGTTGTTGAGGAATCCCTGACAGAGGCCGGGACTTGACTGCTGATTACTCGAAGCCAGACCATATCGTGATTCATTAAACATCCTTCATGAATAGAACTAAGGTACTTAGCTGCTCTACTAAGACCACCAGCTGGAGGGATGGATACCTTACGTTGTGATTAATTTAAAATATTCTAGTGATATAGGTCCCACTCTATACATTCTCTATTCGCTCACACCACCACTACTCCCCTGCTAACTTGCAATAAAATAGGATGAAATAGAACTTAAGCGTTGAGAAAAGCAAGGAGGAATCGTCGTGAGGACAAAACGAGTCACTAACCTAAAATACTGGGCTGCGAAGTCTATCAGATGCAGAAGTGAGCCTGCTTATCTGTGAATTTTGCACGAAACCGCATCACAGCAATTTTAACAAAAAAAAACCTCCCAATTCAGCCCACAAAGGGGACAATCTAACATGATATGCCATCAGAAATATACCCTGCCACTCTGAATCTGCTCTTAACGTTGCCTATCAATTGGGATTTCAAGATTTCAACTTTTGTTTTGTGAATCCAATACCTTCCGCGACTGATCCACTCCCTGCCCAATGCGTTAGAAAAAAGTATTGTGAATCACCAGCGCTCACCTAGGACTCCTCACCGCGTACCGCTCCACACTATCCGCACTCCTTCCCAAAGATAGAAGATCTTAGGAGGGTGTCAGTGGGAGCACCGATGAGTCTGGAACTCGGTGAAGGATGCGAGAAGTGGGGGTGGACACGTAGCAGGGCGGGAAGGAAAGCGTGTGTGAGGGGAAAAGATGATGGCGTAAGAAGTTGTGGAAATGGTATCATCATGTTAGGGAACAGTAGTTATTGTATTTTATCCTTAAGGGCCCCGTTCCTGTTCAATAGCTGAAGTACAAGTCACCGAACATTGTCTATCTCTCATACACTTCATTCCTCTCTTTGAACTAGCATTCACGAATACGATTGGTATATACATTCCAGAAATTCACAGAAACGGGTAAACAATTGTTGTCACGGTATCTTCGCTACGATTGCTCCCCGCGGTGTGCCCGAAGTCTTAACCGCAGCATTAATCAGTACCGTTTGTCCTTGAACCAAAACTGGGGCCACAAGGAGTGGAGCCTTAGCTGGAAAATCAGTAGGAACCTGTTTTGACCCAGTAGCCCCTGATCCACCCAACTGCTTGGAGCGAAGATGTGGGGGAATATATCGACCCCCGGATGCGGCTTGTTGTAGCTTCCGCCGGTCACGAGCCTCCGACATCCGGCTAAGATGCTGGGCCTCGGACGCTTTCTGCATATCATCATAACTGAGAGTAGTAGTCCCGTAGGAAGAATGCACGTGCCCAAAGACATGAAGCATTGGGCGAACCCTCCAAAGCGCCTTCCGCAACCCATCGCATCCATTCATATCATCGGAAGGGTACCCTGCCGGAGGCCCATGAGTAACCAGAATGTCAACGTCAGGAGGAACGATCTTCCACGACGCGAAATCATCGTCTTCCGAGTATCCAAAAGCAGTATTGGTCGATATGGCCAATGATTTCGGCGAGCCGAATACATGGAATGTTCGTCCTCCAATTGTCACATCCGTGCTCTCATCCTCGAGATAGAAAATGCCGGACTCTTCCGCTTCCCGGAAAGCTGCGCGGCACTGCTGGCGTTCGTATAAGTCGTTATATATTGCGGCATCACGTGCGTCGCACATGACGTCAAGCGCTCGGTCATGGTTACCGCCGATGACTATCTTGAATTTGTGGGGTAGTGCGCGTAGTTCGGATAGGCGCTGCATGAGCTGCGCCGGGCGGCCTTCTGAAAGGTCTCCAGTTACGATCAAGATATCGCCGGGGGGGATGTGGATTTTCGCTAATGGGATGGTGTGTAGGTCGCTGATCGAAACGACTATAATTTCTTGGGTAGAAGGGAGCAGGGTGGTGGATGTTGGCTCTGGGAGAGCCATCGTTTCAATCTGAGTAGTAGTTGTGGATGAGGCTCTTCGTGGATAGTAATGTCGTTTCTTTGATAGTAATATCGATTAGGAACCGGAGAGGGAGATGAGTTTCTATGCCGCGCTCGCGTGGGGGTAACGATGCGGCAGGACACGTGTGCTCTTGCAGCACATTGCTCTAGTAACCGTTATGAGAAAAACTTAGAAGCTGTTTGGTGCGACGTAGTTGGGGCTTTCAAACCATGGTTTGGGGGCAAACCATGAATCGTAACTACCTTACAGTTTGTCAGATATGAACTTTCAAACTATGGTTGGCTGTCTTGGCACTTTTCAATTTTTTCCCTGTATCATAGTTTTTAATTATTTTATCTTTAAAATTGTGGGCTGTTTGGCTTAACTGATTTTGAAACTATGGTTTGTAACATGAATTTATAAAATCACGTCGCACCAAACAGCCCCTTAGTGGCTCCAAAGTGGCGTAGTGCTCGAGGGTTTGCACAGCATGAGCTTGGTCGGGACTCAGAGCCTGTTTGGCTACAACGGTTCCGTTCCGTTCCCCGATACAAAGTACCTTTTCCATCCGTTTCAAAACGGAAGGAACACTCTTTTTACAGCGGAAACGGTCGCTGAGCGGAACGGAACCGTTGTAACCAAACAGGCTCTCAGCCTTTTCAACAGGCCATACAGAGTCCAATTCTCAAGTACGCAGGAACCACTCTTGTTAAAATTATTCTTAAGCAACACAGATACAAAATCATGCACTCACAAAACTAGAGTATAAAAGCGCTGTGGGAGTTGGAATTCAGGCCTCTCAATTCTGGGTCCAATAACGTGGCTTTACTAGTACACCTCGACCATGCAAGATGGATAAACGAGGTAGCCAAGCTTTGCCATTGATTCATTAAGGGCCTGTTCGGTTGGAACGGACCGTTCCATTGGGCGGCCGTTTCTGCTGTGAAAATGGCCTTCCCTCCGTTTTGAAACCGAAGGAAAAGGTCGATTTGTATGGGAGAACGGAACGGAACCATTCCAACAGAACAGGCCCTAAATTTTTAACTCCGCCTAAGTTTTTCTGCGCAAACCCTATCCCCGCGGAACCCATAAGCGATCACAACCAAGCGCCAAAGTAATTAAATTTGCCGTAGATTCTCAACCTGTGTAATCAAAAAGAAGGGCCTATGATACTTTTGTTTTTTCTTGTATTATTAGTTGGGTTGATTCCCCATACCACTCTCCGCTTATTCTCTCTCATACTATGATAGAATATGAGCTTAAAACTCTCGAGCAGGAGAAAAGACATGAAAAAAACTCTATGCCCGTCACAAAGTGCTCATCCAATGTACCGTTGGATGTCTGGCCTGCGTTCCCTTTGTGATACCCTTAGTTGACGGGACAACCCGCTGCCAATTGGGCAAAGAGGACGCGGGGATGCCGGAACGGAGGCACAGCATTACTGCGGTCAACGGAAAAAGGTATAGCCGACTACAAGCCAAACTTGAGGTCATAGCTCCACCATGGTAGGTCCGTGGACTACCTACGGCGGGCTGGATCTCCCCGTTTCGCCAGGCACGAACCCTTCCCCCAACACACGAGATCTTCCCATACGCGAGATTCTCAAACCTCCCTTCACCTCGCGTTCTTTGTTGCCCACCCGCCAACCCCTCAAGGCAGAAACCGCCCTCATTGTCAGCCGGGATGCATCGATGCCAACAATCTCGAGCGACAAGGGCAGCGATCGACTCATCCCCAAAGCCTCCGGGAGTGGAAACGGCGTACTAGTGCAAGAAGGAACGAAGACGGCGTGCCTTCTTTGAGCTTGGTTTTTCTATTCAATGTCTATTAGTTTTTCCATTTCTCCTCTCCTTTGTTATTACGGGTAGAAACTTTGTAGGTTATATATTCTATGCTTTGGAAAATTGGTGAATGTTATAGATGGCTGAAACCATAACGCTTCAGCCTTAATAAGAAAATATAACCACGAAAAATCCTAAGAAGCCTAAAATATATTCTCTAAGACACACCAGAAACACTTTTAAATTTTCTAAACACTATTCAATGCCAAAGGGCCACTATGCCCATGACCTTTCTGTCGCTTAAACATCACCATTTTGAGACAATGCAAAGTAGACATACTCTAAGCTCTGTTGAAATCATGCTTATTACCTTGTCTAACATTGCAGGAAATACTCGGATGAAGCATTGCACTTTTTGCTGGGATAAAGAACATTGCTGAAACCGAGTGTGCACTGAAAAGCGTTTTGTCGTTTTGTCTATATGATATCACATTAACTGGGGAGAACCATCTGGCGCTAGTACATTCAAAACTAAGACTTTTCTCCTATCTCTGTCTCAAAATCACCATAAAAACTATAGACTAACTCTGAATAGCCACTACTAAGCTTTTGAGGGCTCTAATTCAGGCACAATTCAAAGTTTCATCTCACCCGGGTTTTATTTCAACGTAAGGGTGTCACCACGCTATGGCCAGTTAACGAGGTGTAGCATTTGGGTAGGTACTTGTACGTATCACGGCTGTAGCCCGCGGTGCGTAGGGTTTGTGTAAGTCGCTGTGGCAGGAAGTGTTCCTGGGTGGAAACCTTTTGCGGGATTGTTTCCCTCTACTTGTTACTTAAGAATACGAGAGAGTAGAGAAGGCGACAAGAAAATCATCGACGTTGACGCTAAGTATTGGCCATCGGATGCTTATCTAGATTAGCCTTTCTCTGTGTGAGTGCCGCCGAATACGAACACGGCCTACAAGGAGAATTAATTTATTTTCTTCCTCCCCCGGTTCGCTTACCGGAATGACTGTGTGTGAATATTTTTGAATACTGCACCTACCCACTCTGCCCTTGAGCCCTCGACGGACTGCAATCCCAAATTACCCTGTCATTATCTATATACATTGGGCAGATATCCCACTCTCCCGTATGTCTAATAGCACTGATCTTGCTCCCTTACTGCCTAGGCTCCTGACATACTACCCGACGCGATTCTAGCCATCAACCTATCTGTCAGCTAGCAATCTCTGAGTGACTAGCTCCCAAGTTGGGGCTGTAGTGGCATTCAAAATTTGTATGGGAAGGATGACCGTGAGACTTGTATGAGGAACAAGGGTTTTTCTGAATACCGTAAAAACTCAAATAGAAGAAACATGTGGTAGGACGTTGGAGTTGCCTCTCCTAGTAAGGCCCCTCGTATATACCTTTTGTTTTGTCTCAACTGGGGGCTGTGTCTACGGTGTTTCCCCCTCGCGTAGCTAATAAGGGAAATTCCAACGTGCTAGCACATGTTTCTTCTATTTGAGTTTTTACGGTACCTAGTCAAGAAAATTCCAAATTAGATGTGGTATACTACCGAATTAGGACTAGCATACTTGGTTCGGCGTGAGACTCAGGGTTGGTTCTAAGCTGCTGGCACCATACCAACACTGGAAATCTTGGAGTAGACCAATGAGCCATTAAGTTATGACAAATATAGAATATTATCCAAGAGTAACCGGTCACCTAACTATCACTCGCGCTCTTTTATATTCCCTTGCTCCTTAAAATTAAGCTGCATGTCAATCTTTTCCCTTAGCGCCATTCCGAATACCTGTATAAGCAGTTAATGCGGTAAAGCCACGCATTGCACACTGCCTTCCGGTGGGGAAAGTTTACATATTATTGGTGAAATATACGTAGCCCCGGTCTTGCCTAGTCGCCTAAACTCTTTGTCATGGCACGCGAGAAAGCGGACTTTCCCCTGAGTGCGCAGTTGTTTGGTGGCTATTCTATAGATTCTAGAATTAAGCGGGGGGAGGGGATTAATATTTTTCTACAGGTGTTCGAGTTACAAAATTAATGGCAGTAGGGATAATTAAGGGTCCACAACTCTCATAATACCACCTCCCACAGAGGGAAATCTGCGCTACAACCACTCCAACGTTCAGATGAAATCATCAATTCATGAAAGCTACCAAACAAATAGCGATCCCCTTGACGATAATCCCCAATCCATATCCGCAAATCCGCAAATCCACCAAGCTATAGACTGCATATTAGGAGTTTAAAGAGCATAAACCAGCTTCAACTGATTGGCCTTCCCGGCCTTAACCTCCGCGAACCCAGCCTTGACACCCTCCAGGCCTCCGGGGATCACCCTAATGCCCTGCAACTTAAATTTACCTTCTGCAAGCAACTTTTCAAGGATAAGGGAGAAGTTTTAAATGAGCTCTTTGGTGGGGAGGGACGCAGGGTAGGCGTTTCCCATGAAGGGGTAAGCCTAATGCCGTTAGTTATGAATACAAGTTTGAGATTACCGAGGAGATGGAGGAATACCTTTCCAGGGACAGCAAAGGCGTCGAGAATGAGGATTTCAACATTCTTTCTAGTAGCCGTGGCGGGTAGGATGGGGATGGTGCAGAGAATGTTTCCGCACTGTTTTTAGATGTTAGTTTGAATAATGAGTTGTCAGAGATATAAGAGTTACCTTGGTACTAATACACTCAAAAACAATAGTGGTGGAATCACCCTTGCTGATACTATCGTGTGCATGCTAACGATAGTTAGTAATAGCCGGTGGAGGGAGGGAGTGCCGAAGTTAATCCTACTCGAAGATCATCCCCGACCACAGACTCAGATGACGGGTTGGAACAACCCAATGGAAATTGGGCAAAGCAGGGAGGAACTGCATCCAGGTCTTGGACGGAAGGTTTGCCTGGTTGCGCGAAAGTTATAGCTCATATCGCACGGACCTTAGAGCTACCAGCATATATAGCACCCGCGACTCACCACATGGGAGATCCTCGATACTCGCTACAACTAGCATTCCCGTCTTCAAGATCGCTGCAGCTCGCACTTTTTGTTACCCACCCACCACCCTTAACTGTCTCCCTGCGCCCGCATTGTCAGCTAGGGATTTATTGGTGCCAACGATACCTCATCCAATGCCTCCATCAGTGGAAATACAGAAAGGAAGTTACAGGATGCTTGGACATTCTTGGTTTTCTTAGCTCGCTGTACTTATCAGATTTTCATTCTCTTTTGTTGGCTATTTTTTCAATTGAATAATAGCTTGTGAAACTGAGCTCCTTCTGGCAGAGTATGGGTATTGCATCAGTAAACCATGCCAGTAACTCTATCAGATGGAGAAAAACAAGGAGAAGTAACAGGGCCGGTTCTTTCCATGATGCTAGGGAAGTCGAAGCCGACAGATGAGCCCGGACCACTAGTAATACTCTATTCTTTCTTACTTGATTCAATCATAGACCAGAATGGACAGCATAGATAGTTGATAATTGCATAAGTAGTGGTCTTTGGTACATGAAATTTGGGATCTACGAAATGAGGGGTAGAGAACTCTACAGTGTGGGTGGCACAGCCCAAATGGTAAGAATCACTCTAAATGAACTATCATCTCTGCCTATATTGTCCCACAGTGTGCTAATGCCAAGCCAGATAGCAGTACTACTGAATGTGTTGTTTCTATTCTGTATAACTTCCAAACTCCAAACTATAGCTACCGGCATTTAGCCACCAGTCCACATCAGGTGGGGAAAGCATTTCCATACGTCAAAGGCCTTATGTAAATTCCGATATAGTGTACGCCTGTTTTGTGCTGCATTTGTTTTCAATTATTATTGCAAGGTGGTCAATACTATAACATGGTATGTACTATAAATATAGGTATCTGATTGAGATTCGTATTGAGACAAGAAGTTCCAGGTGGAAAAACTTTCGATCAATTGAATACAGTAGGAAGCCCATGTTACAAACCAGGTATGGTTTGTAGGTTTCACCAGATATCGCAATTGCATATCTTTAGGTTTTTGGGTATTTCACACTATAAATATATTCAGTCATGAAGTCTCACACATGAGTCAAGACTCATAATTATATTTTGGATTACTAAGCAGTTGTGAAAACAACTATATCAGGAGGGCGAGCGGAGGATAGTTAGTTCTTTATGCAACAATGCACTGTTATGGCCTATCTAAAGCTATGATTTAAGAATACAAAATATCTTTAATATATACTTAATTATATATATTACTTCTTGAAGTACCTCAATTATTATTTTGTTGCTAGCAAGAAGTCCAAGATAACTAGGAGGACTGGGGACATCATGTTGAAGTATTAGGAAGAATACAAGTACTCTGAGTCTCGACTAGTAAGACTTAATGGGTGATAAGGAGTGGTTACTGGTTGCACCATCAAGATAGGAACCTCCTGTAACAGCCAAATATATGCTTAAACTGAGATTTCTGTTTGGGAGCAATATACTACCACTGCCCAGAACAGTTTCCACTCAATAATTATACTATTTAACAATAATATTAACATTATTTTTTATTTACCAAGCACAAGCCATCCAAGAGTTATATTCTTAAACCATGAGAAGACAAACATCAGTATTATCAGGAAAATGTCTACGGCCCTCCTGGTCCACCCAAGGGGGTTTTAGTCCCCGTGGTCCACCCTGGTGCTCCCTGTTCCACCTTGGTCCACATTTTTAGTGAAATTTTCAAAAGTGTGGTTCAGAGCGGATCGGTCTGGACCATGTGGACCACGGGGACCACAACCCCCCTTAGTAGACCAGGAGTGTTCACGACCTCCCTGAAAGTGTGAATAACCTTTTCCTGATGATAGCTAGAGTTATATAGAGCAAATATAACGAAACGTGAGTAAAGATACACGTAAGATGCTCTCTTAAGTACATTTTTAAACTCCTGAAGGATTGAGATAACTTGTGCTAGTAAATTGACTACACTGCCTGCAGATGATGTTAGCAAGAGAGCAAGGGAGAAAGGGAGAAACAGAGTGGAGGTGAGCATTAGGGGATATATCTCCGGCGAATTTTATCATCTTTTGGAGAATATATTAGTAACTCTTATACCCATCAAAGATAGTCATAAGATTGATTACCCAAATATGACGTGGAAGCTTGACATTACATATTCTCTGAATAAAGTCATCATTAGGAAGTACAATAAAATGCCAGGAATTCAACATACTGGCATTATTGTTCAAGATTATCTATCTACATCAGAAAAGCTGAATTGAGTTACACAAAGCCAAGTGATATCTTCAACCCCACTATACCAACTAGAATCAGTTTGACTGTCACCTCCCTATTATTGAACAAGATTTTCAATACTAAGATCACCAGAAGTTAGCAACCCAGAGTATACTAAGTGAGTTCACCTTAGTCAATATACATTTCAAACCTCTTCATTTCTTCTCCACTTTGTGATACCAGTATACTCCCCCCCTAGTGCCTAATCCAATTGCCTCTAAATCATTTGAAAGTTGGGATAGTTGAGGAGAGGGTTTCCAATTCTGCAGAGGGGGCTTCCAGTCCCTACTTGTCCAAAGCCTCAATTGTGTTTTCTAGGTATTT
Source organism: Tuber borchii (assembly GCA_003070745.1). Classification (NCBI taxonomy): domain Eukaryota; kingdom Fungi; phylum Ascomycota; class Pezizomycetes; order Pezizales; family Tuberaceae; genus Tuber; species Tuber borchii. The sequence goes on along the minus strand of NESQ01000337.1, from coordinate 15,231 downwards.
AACCTTTAAGGTATATTCTCTCAAATATTGTGCTTTTTTCTCTCCATGCTCTATTGCAATCTGGGCTATCTGGAGGCTATTTTCTCTTCGTAAGTGTCATCAATCAATACTAGTTTCCCCAACTATGATAAATATTATGCTAGACTCTTGTTAACACTTGATGGTAATATGAGAGAGTGTAAGTACCCATATTAATGATAGAAATTCTGTAGTAGTGGAATAACAAACTCACCTAGTTTTCATTAATATTATAAAGAATGTATTATATTCACAGGTATGCATTATAAAATACAACTTTTGATAGGGGTTTTATTTTATGTGAACTCTCTATTTACTTGCTTAGAGAGTACAGCTTTACGAAATGAATTTATCTTATTTTCATCTAAATGGATGATAGAAATCTGTCCTGCCTTGAGCATATTCTCATAATTTATTTCTTGTTTTATCTCCAAAAAGAAACTATATAATAGCTTAATTCAATAATTTGCCTATTTCAATTCTGCTTCTTGCAGTTCTACCTACCACCAGTTAGTAGCAAGATATACCATGAAAAATATTAATATAATCGGTAACCTTTTGAGAAGAAATACAAATCATATGATGCTATGCTCTTGAACACTTGTTGATCTGGCCTGTGTCACTACAGAAAGACCCATAGGTAAACTTCGAAGAACATACTATGTTGACTCTTGGAAGACCTAGTAGACCTTAATTTTAATAGGAAGTGTTAGTGATTGATATAAGATAGAAGTTCTACCAAATCATTCTGTATTGCTAGAGATATATCTAGCTGAAGAATATATATACAAACAAGAAATTCAAATAATTACTCTCCTTTAAAAATTCTTTTACATGTGAGTCTTGTCTACTTAGCATATTATTTTGAGATTCAAAAAATGCTCCGATACTCTCCACTCTGTGATATCAATATTTGCAATACTATTCTAAAATATCACTCCAGTAATGAATAAGTAAAGACATTTTGTCTATAATGGCATGTTTTGAACCTAGAGTGAATTTTGTAAGATAGATAGTGGTCACTCAGGTGGACCGGCTATTAAATATTAAGTATTATGTACTGAATGGGAGAAAACTTGATGTTAGCCAATATTGTTTATATAAAGTAATAGACAATGTGAGATTAAGGAGTGGAAATTATTCCTGAAGAGAGGGAGATAGAAGAAGAGGGAATTGAATATATTTTGAGTGACAGTAGTAGCGTGGTGGTAAAGAGGTATGTGTAAATAAATGAGATAGATAGAAAATAAAATAAAAATAATAATAAAAAAAGTATAGTATTATAATGAAAGAGTAAATAGGCAAGTAGTTGTATAGAAATTAGAGTGTGGGATAGAGAAAAAAATATATGTTGGAAAATTGGAAGAGGATTAGCTAAGTGGTACTTGACAATTTGCTTGTGAATATAATAAATTGGTGTAAGAGTTAATATAAGGGCAACTCTGCACATGTTAATCAGATTAGATTTCTAACTGAGTATTAGATCCCTCATGTTGATAAGTTTGTCTAGTCATATAGGTGCATTTCAGCGAAACCTGTGGGGCTTTCAAACAACCACCAAACTGGCTCAATACTGCTAAGACCTGTATATATGAGAGAGGATACTTCTAGCATCTTGAAATGTGTTTAATTTTGAAATCAGAGTAAAGCTGGGTCATCAATGATGATTTTAGCAAATGTCCTAAATTTCATATTCCGTATAGAATAATAGCAGACCTCACGCCCCAGGATGTACATCGCTTGCGGTTTGAAATATTTTCGGGTATGGGGTCTGTTGCTATTGTGGGGTGTGTCTGGATATCTACCCATTCTTATATATTATGGACATTACAGAAAGAGCCCAAAGCTATTGTTAAAATGCTATACTTGTACTATGGTGAGCACGTATGCGAAAGCTGAGTGATCCAAATGGGAAAAATGTGACAGGTCAAAAGACGTTAGGTTTAGGTTGCAGGAGGACGTTAACCTGTCAGGTACTCTCATACAAAGTGCCCAAGGTTACGGTTCCTGATTCGCGATCGGATGGCCACAGCCGCTGGGCTGACCGATCGACAGCGCTCGGGTGTCATCATTAGTCCGCGAACGGCAAGATTTATTCTCGGCATGAACTAAAGTGGCAAATATCGGGTAGAAACCCCCTTACGGAAGCCTATAACGACCAATCGCCACGAAACCGAAAATACGAGAAAGATTACAATGAGAACACAAAAACTAATTTGGATTGACAACAAAAGTTGAACAAGAGAATAAAAAAGTGAAAAGGGAAAACGAATTCTACGATTCTAATGTGACACAAAATAAAGCAATTGTGAAGAAGAAAGGAAATGAGTGGAAAAGAGAAAAACCAATTCTAGTGCTTCGCGAAAAACGAGAATTGGGCACTCACTTTGACCATTTGAGTTGAATGACCTTCGAATAAAGAGCTCTGATTCAAGGTAAGGTGCACTGCAGAACTGGGGATACTTGTGCGCAGTGTTCTGAGTCGTCCGGGGGCCCACAGCGATGGCGGGAAAACACTAAGGAGGGCTAGATGGGGCTGCTAGACACTCTTCTGTGGAGGGAAAATTATCTGTGAGACTACCGGCTGTGCCCAGCATGCAATACCGTTATCAGTTTAATCACATACACCGGACAGTTACAACTCTGGTCGAAGGCAGGGGAAATTGCATGATGGCGAGGATTGAACGGGAGACCATGGGGGTATCAGAAGCCCGAGGGGGGTCGCCACGGCCAGCAGGGATTAGAGATGGCGGTGGGGGGAGAAAAAATGAGGTGGATCGTGGGGAACTGTCGGAAATGAATTCAATGTGATGAGAGGTGCGGATACGTTCGGATAGGCCACCACTGGTAGTGTTGTTCACGAGCCGGCTTCGCGCTAATACCAGAATGTTGAAAGTGCATGAAACGGACAAAACAAAAAACATTGCAACAAAAACATAAAAGCATTTTTTCCATTAGCGAAAACTAACTAGTTACTACACAGCCAACAAAAAATCGTGCTAGAAATAAAAATCACAAATAGATGGAACCTGAAATTTAATGATGAAATGAGAACAACCCTGAGGAAAGAACTTGGCACCATTTTCATAGGTTCGGGCGGGTTTCATTTCACCGGCTAACGTTCCACCCTACGGTAGACGACACTAAATACGAAAGGACTCATTAATAGTCCCTATAGGAGATCATGCAGAAAGCCTAGAGGTGAGAGATAAAGTGATGCGGCTTGTTCATGAGAGGAAAATAAGTACCGTCTTGCTTGGATTTCTGCCGTTTCCAACTCTGCATCTTCCCTTCGCTTCACCATTTGACGTGCTTCAGACACAATAGCACTTCTCCCTTTTGAACTTGCCTTCGGTTTTGCGCACGGCGTCTGGCATTTCGAGAATGCTCTGCTGCACGGGTATTTTCCATATGATCTATGGCCAATGCTCCAGATTGTGCCAGCGCTAATCCTCCCTGAAGAACTAACTTGAGTTGTTCCTGGAAGTCTGGTGACATTTCATTGGCATCATGCAAAAGTGCTTCTCCTTGAGTCCTGAGACTTGGAATAGTAGTTGGAATACCCACTAGCGATTCAGATGCTGGTTCAGGCTGAAGACTTGGTCAGGGGACTGCTTCCCTTAGCTTCGAGATAACGATATCAGGGTTATAAGGGATAAGGCCAGTGGCTTTGAAGGCAGAGCGGATAGTTGATGGCTTAAAGGTTCTGCAGGCGAATCGAATCAATTCTGTCAAGGAATTCTGCTTTGTCGAAATCACCACACCCCATTCTGGTTGCTTCCTCAACCGCTTCTGCATGATAATGCTTGTATAGTTGAAATACAACCACATCTAAGGGGTGCAAGAGGTGGCTCGAGTTTGGAGGAAGACAGAAGGGAATAATTCGGTGATTATTGCAGTAGTGGATGAACTCCTTCGTACAATGTGAGCCAAATCCATCACGGAGAAGTAGTCAATAAACTCCTGATTGTCATTTTGCCGAAAACCTTTCAAAATGGGAGAGTCAACTCATGGTCAATGAATTATTATTGTAACCTGTTTCCAACAGGTCAATAAGGTAGTCATCAGGGATGTGAGTTGTTGTATACCAATACTCCTGATGAATAGCACCAGGAATAACAACCATAGGGGGTAATACTTCACCATCTCCACTGATAGTTTCACAAACTGTTACTAATTCGCAATTCGTAGATATACCTAGGTAGGCCTGGCGGGTCAGATCGCGGGTTATAAACCATTGCTCATGGCTGATTCCAATACGGAAACCAGTTTCATTGAAATTGTACTGATCGCATAGTTGAATGCTATTTTCTTCACAAACAGCCAGATATTTTGCGAACCAGTCTCTGATATTGCCAGGCTGGTGAGCATTTTTGTGGTCGGTATCGATCAATTTTTGCTTTCGGATAAAGTACTTTGGATGGCGGCTTAGAAAATGGTTTGCCCCATGATTGCTATCAACCTCTGGTCAATTAGGGCAAGAATGGGCATATTGCAAAACCGTATTTGCACAACTAGTAACCATTTGCAGTCTGGCACTAGTGCCAACTGTATTGAGATGATCAAGATACTGACAAACTGCAAGTTCCTGGTCGGGAGTAAGCTTGTGGTTGGCTCCTGGTCTTTCCTGTTTGGATTGACGGCCTTGTAATTGTGCTCGAAGACGGTGGACTGGGACTTCATTGGTGTGTGCGATCTCAGCAACATTCGTGTATGGGTTGTCACTATTCTGAATAAAGGCAATCGCACCTTGGATTCTTATTTCAACCTCTTCATAAGGCTCAACTTGTTGGCTAGGAAGAATAAAGGCTGGTAGTGGTGACATAATTGTTGCATGTATCAGTAGAATGAGTATCGTGTGTGGCAATGAGAATCTTGAGTCTCTATTGGTTAAAATCTATTTAAAATTATAGAGCTATCCTAAGCCACAAAGTTGTGTTGAGCTGTCAGGCACTCAGGAGGAGTGCCCCAGGTTGTGAGCCGGCGAACATCCGGGGGTTGCGGCCGCATTCCGCAACCTTGGCACGGTTAGCGCTTCGCGAAAAACCAGAATTGGGCAACTCACTTTGACCATTTGAGTTGAATTACCCACGAATAAAGTGCTCTGATTCATGGTAAGGTGCACTTCAGAACCGGGGATACTTGTGGGAAGTGTTCTGAATCGTCCGGGGGCCCACAGCGACCGCGGGAAAACACCAAGGAGAAGGGCTAGATGGGGCTGCTTGACACTCTTCTGTGGAGGGAAAATTACCTGGGAGACTACCGGCTGGGCCCAACACGCAATACCGTTATCAGTTTAATCACATACGCCGGACAGTTACTGCTCTAGCTGAAGGCAGGGGAAACTGCATGACGGCGGGGATTGAACGGGAGACCATGGGGGAATTAGAAGTCTGAGGGGGGTCGCCACGGCTAGCAGGTATTAGAGATGGGGGTAAGGGGACAAAACATGAGGTGGATCGTGGGGAACTGTCGGAATTTAATTCAATGTGATGAGAGGTGCGGATACGTTCGTGTAGGCCACCAGGAAATAATCGGAGTCATATTGATGTATATTCATGCTACAGATTGTTATAATAAGTAGGGCTGTCTCATGCGTGCCAACAGACGAGCAATCAAGACAGTAATTCTCTTCTTCACATCAACAAGCCTCATCACTTTATCCCTCACCTCCAGCCTTTCTTGCGTGATTCCGACCGAGACTATTAGAGAGCCCCTTCTTATTCTGTGTTGTTGACCGCAGGGTGGAACGTTAGCCGGTGAATGGAAACTGCCCGAACCTGTGAAAATGGTGGCAAGTTCTTTCCTTAGGGCTTTCATATTTCACCATTAAATTTCATGTTCCATCTATTTGTGATTTTTATTTCTAGCACAATTTTTTGTTGGTTGTGAAGTAACTAGTTAGTTAGTTTTCGCTAATGGAAAAAATGCTTCTATGTTTTTGTTGCAATATTTTTTGTTTTGTCGGATTCATGGCGATTGGCGGTAATATATCAAGGGATTTTGCGAGTTTTCAGCATACTGGTATTAGCGCGTACACTATTCCCAATATCCTCTTAGCTCCGTCACGCCCTGCTGTTCGCGGACTAACCTTCGTATCTCAGTGCACATATACCGTGGCAAGTTTGTGACCGAGCATCACAGTTACCGAAACGCTCTCTTGCTTTTACCTGTGCCCCACATTCCAACCTGAGTTTGCAGTACCCAAAGCGCTTTCTTCTCTATTCCCCTCCCCCACCATCCATCCCCTCCACTTTCTTCTCAGCTAATCTTTCAAACCTTCTAATCACCAAAATCAGCACAAGTGGGCCACACAGTTTAAAAATACTCAAGATTGTTTGTTACCCTATCCCCCCCTTCCTGGCATTATTTTTTTTCTTCCTTTTACTCTTTTTATTTTTCCACTTGGAATAATCTCCTTAATTCGCCCCACCTCCCGATATAACCTACAGCTTAGTCTATTGAGGCTTAATCCTTGCGAAGTTCCCGCGATGTGTTTATTTACTAATAAGTTTCGAAGTAGACTACTTTTCCCACGTCAGATCTAACAGAACGTTATCATGGGTGTGCTTCTTTCACAACCTATGGTGGATAAGGTACGTGCTCCATAGAATAGGGATGCTTCTAGCCATTGTGGTTCGTTACGACGAAAGGATGAAAGAAAGCCTTAGTTCCTGACGCAAAGTTTGTGTTCTTGTCATATCGGATAGACATCGGAGAGTGGTGAGGACAACCGCTTGGCCTATGGCATATCGTCGATGCAAGGATGGCGCGTCACTATGGAAGATGCTCATGCAGCAGTTCTTGACCTCCAGAACCCAGACGACCCGACCAAGGCTAGCTCTGAGGGTAGAATAAGTTTCTTTGGCGTATACGATGGTCACAGTGGATACATGGCTGCGGAATACTGCGGAGAAAATCTTCACAAGATATTGGCAAAACAACCTGCCTTCAAGGACTCCAATTACGAACAGGCGTTAACGGATGGGTTTTTATCTACGGATGAAACTTTTTTGCAAGGTGATTCATGGGTGGTGCTTGTCTGCCGGCTGGCCTTTTGCTGGCTCGTTGGGGGTGGAACCTAACTGACAGTTGCCATTTGGTTGATTAGATCCCCAGTATAGAGGTGTCATTTCCGGGTGTACAGCTTCGACTGCTCTCATTACCGATACCAAAATTTATGTTGTAAGTATAGCTTAAGAACTGCACCTTATGAATGCTAATGATAGAAAAGGGGAATGCCGGTGATTCCAGGACCATTTTAAGCGTAAAGGGCACAGCGAAGCCCTTGTCTTTTGATCACAAGCCATACAGTGAGGGTTGGTTTGACCATTCCCCGCAAACACTTTTGAGACACATGACTGATATTCTAAAAATTTCCAAAATCTCAGGAGAGAACGCCAGAATATGTGCCACTGGTGGGTCTGTCGACTCTGGCCGAGTTTGTGGCAACCTTGCATTATCTAGAGTGATCGGGGATTTCGGATACAAGATGAGAGCCGACCTCCCACCAGAAAAGCAGATAGTCACGGCTTTCCCCGATGTGGTCATTCACGAGGTTTCTGATGATGACGAATTCCTTGTCTTTGCTTGTGATGGTGAGGTTCCCAGGGAAATACGGCCGAAATATGGCTGTGAATGATGACGGCGATATCAGGAATCTGGGATTGCGAATCGTCTCCGGCGGTTATTGAGTTTGTCCGTCGCGGCATTGCTGCTAGGCAAGAACTACATACGATATGTGAAAACATGATGGACCACTGCCTTGCCCCACCGAATGACACTTATAGCGGCAGTTCGGACAATATGACTATGAGTGTTGTCGCTCTGCTTAGAAATAGAATGACTAAGGAGGAATGGCGTAGTTTGGCTGCAAAGCGGGTTGCTGATGGTGATAGTCCGGGTGAGTTTGATACTAGAACCACCAACAGCCCTGTACGTTCTATCGGCTGAGCTGGCCATATTACCATGCTCGACGACGGATCTGAGGCCTCGACTGACTCAGATGATGGGGAGGTATTTGACGATGAGGAGGAAGAAAATCATGACCAGGAGGTATAACGAATTGCTACTACAGAGAAGAAGGATGAGGGGTGAGAAAATGAATGATGAGTCTAAACCGGAAAAAGGAAAAGAGCACAAGGAACACTATCACTCCTCTCGAAAAAAATCTCACAGATTGATATAACTTCCAAGACTTGAGAGACAAACCCGGAATCAGCTGATCAGAAAGGAGTCTACAACTACGAAGTAGAGCTTCCCGGGGTCCGGCGGCTGAGCATAAAGGCTGTAGCGTCTGCCGCTCGTTTTCGGGGCAGATCTTAGTTTCTCTGTTATACTTGTCATATTGTTTCTCTGCCTAGGTCGCTTTCTGGTAACAAGCTTATATTGTACTTTGCGTTGTGTCTTGAATACAGAGGTTTCAGAACAGGGAGGGGAGTGCGCATTCCGGCCATAAATGAGTGAGCGGGAGTGAGCGCTTGAAAACAAAAAGGGTGGAAATAATTGACAAGGTGACAAGCTCAAAGAAAAAGACATAAATGGGAAAATGAAAATACCGAACCTAGGTCACATGTTTGCAACCTCTTTGTATTTTCCTTTTTTACTTTAAAAGAGTTCCTCCAATTCACTCCTGTCATCTCGTCGATTCATGGCTGCCGTGTTATAGGTGCGCATTTCCTTTCATTCCATTTCATTTTTTCAGAATTAGAGGAAGTGATTTGCTCTTCCTCCTCATTCTCGATTGCCAAACTTAAGTTAAAATTCCCTGTAGATTGATTACTTATGATGCCTTCTGAGGTTTTGTGGAATATATTTGTTGGATATCATGGGTTTTTCACAGAAGCTTAGTCATGTGGGGCTCGTGTACACTCGTGTTCGTAAAGTCTTCATACCCATGGGACAATTCAACCAAGTCAACCACAATGAGCCCAATGCCCACATATAATTATATAAATAGATTTAATAAAACACATAGTAAAAGATAAACTGTAAAGACTAAGTTCATGATATATTATAAAATCTTGTGATTAAAGTGACTTTGTTGACCCTGATGTTTAAATACTTGTCAAAAAACTGGTAATAAAATTAGACTTCATGGAATAGTTTTTATCTTTATTATTCACTAGGGAAATAAATTTAATATCAAATATGTAGAATATTAGAGCTATCCAGAAGCAGGAAATAAAATGTAAATAAGAGTGTTATCAGAATGTGAGAATTGGATTGTGATTTCTGATGCTAATTATATTTGTTCAAAAATATAAGATCTAGTTTTTGAACTATTTGATAATAATATCTATTAAGGTAGAGCCAATATAGTCCAAGAATATTTGAATATATTAGATTCTCTTTAGTACAATATTGATCAAGATTTAAAGAGTTTGAGTACTAGGGTAGTAATAATTGATGTAAGTTGACTCATATCACTCCCCCTACTTCCAAAGAATATTTTATTATGGAAAATTTATTTCATAAAAGATTGATACTATCACAATGTTTGCCATCCTACTATGAACTGAATTGAGAGTATAATGTATTTTTTTGACCTATGTTTTAGTGTAGTATATAGCTCTATAAGCAACTGTTATATTGAGTTTTCTAGTCAGTCTTATCAAATATAAAATTATAGTTGTTTTACCAGATACTTACATTAAATTGATTTTCAATACCTCTCAGCTAATGTCCTGAAGGGATATCTTACTCAATGAGTAACTTTAAAGTTATTTGGAACTGTTTTTTTTGAATATAATTGTCTTCTTACTTAATTTCAAAATTTATGTGTCAATTTATCACTTTTCTACCACTATCAGATTGTTTCCACAAGTTGTATAATTCAAAAGAATATTTAGCGCTTCAAGTATTATTATCTTACTGTATATATCTTGGTTTCTTTGTTGATAATTTTGAGGCTTTATTATCTAATACCCTATTTTTAACTAGAATTTTTAGTTAAATATTACTAGTTTCTACTTTCCACTAAGATTTATACAAATCATCTTTCTTTCTACTATACTACTGCATATAATTTAGATTAAACCAAAAGATTATCTTGGAGTGATTTTAATTATTAAATTGACTCACTGTTAAATTTTGATTTATAGTTCATAGATCAATAATGAGGTTTGTGAATGCAATTGGCTGCTCTGAAGTGGATTTGAGAACATTACCGAAAATAGTATACCTATAGAAATTGGTCCAAAAGCTCTACACGATACACACTATCAAGGGATGTTTGACAGTTCGTGAGAATGTTGCAAAGTAGATTCAATTTATCTCAATCAGGTAATATAATCTTTTGATAGTCCAGCTACAAGAATCTTGAAGGGTGGAAAATTGGGTCAACGCTTTTGTGCTATTCATTAGAGCAGGGTTCAGACAGTACCATTTGGTCTAGCCCTAATTCCAAGTCGAATGTTTTGTTATAGACTGACTATTAAAGATGAGTAAATAAGAAACAATAATTGCCTGTTTAGCTAATATTCTCTCTAGTATATAGCTGAAAGACTAGTTTATGAAATTGACTTTCTATAATCATAAACAGTTTCTTTGGTAGTTAGAGTACTATCTTTTGATAAATAGACGTGTAGTTAATGAGATCGTGGTCATTTGTCAAACTTGCAAGTCTTCCTCGTATAATGTTTTGTTTAGCTCTTGTCCTTCTTTTTTCTTAGAACCAGTTCATACTAGATAGTTAGCTGAGACAGCAATATTTATTTTCCTCATTCCTCTCATTTCACAGTTAACTTTTCTCTTATTCCCAGATTGGATAATACTCTTTACTGAGTATGACTATTTGTCACAGAGCTTGTAATTATTTTTTATTTTATTATAAGATGGGTGAGGGCATATAACTACCAACATATTAACAAGTTTATATTGATAAAAACAGTAAGCGATATTTCTGCCAAATGACCCAACAGTTTGAGGAAGAAAAAGATATATTAAATGAAGAGAATCTGATAAATGATATGTGTAGCCAAAAGAGGCAAGATTATAAATTATGTTACAGTGGTGTGGATTACAGACAGAGGAACAGGGTGTTGTAGGGTTTACCCCTGAGCTCTCACAGTCACAGTTTCTAGTCTCCTCTTTTAATGTCATCTGTTCCACAATCCTGGATGTTTTCTCCTTCATCTCCCCTTTTCAATATTCTCACTTTTCTTGAATCTCCCTTCATGATCATGATTCCATCTCCATTCCAGCAAGCCAAACACTATCTTCCTATACCACTCATAAAAAAATATTAAAATTAGCCTTTCAGAACATATATCCTAAAGTAGCCAGAGAGTCCAAATTTTCAAAGAAACTGGTCTGGGCTTTGGGACTTCTCCAGAGTCTAGCATTGTCTGAGCCTGTAGCCTTGATAAGGCATGATACTAGTGTCAAAAGCCTGAGCTAACCTATATCATCTGTTTTGAATCAGCCCAGATGTAGCATCCAGGGAAAAACTGTTCAGTTTATATTCTTTAATTACTAAATTTGAGTGAAAATAGAAGATCCTTTTTATATTATCAGGACAGGTAACAGAATAGCAGAAATCAATTAATTTATTAAATTAATTTTATAAAATAATCTACTATTTGAAGTATGAAAGCCATAGGAAATCAGGATACCTTGAAGGGAATATCTTTTGAATGGTAATCACTTAGCCCATTTGTGTTCATTATACTAGATTGGCTTTATAACAGGGACTATACTAATCTAGTACATTTCTTAAGTCTCATCGAGGCTGGATCTATTCCACCGGTTCTTGGTAGCCTAACAATTCTCTTGCCTATTGAGTATACTGTGTACTATCCCACATTAGTTAACCCAACTCCTAATTGCTATAAGAATATATACGTAATATAATTCTTTTATTTAAAGATTAGTGTATTGACTATTAAGTCTTAGATCCAATTTGCACTATTATAACTAGTTCTAAGCTGGCATTCATATTGCTATTAATTCAAACAATATTCAATGACTCTCATTGTGCTATCATTATATATTTTATTGTCACTTCAATATGTTTTGTCATCTTAGCTACTCCGGATACGACACTGGATATCTTAATAGTAACTGTCTTCCCTATTGTGACCAGTATTCTCATTAGTACAATTAGAGTTCTCTTTTCCCCTTATGGAATCCATCATCTGTTCCACACTATAAAATTCCACTATACTCAAACTTATAATTACAGTAATACTATATTTTGGGAGTAAAACCTCTGCCCTGTCTGAAGAAGGCGAGTACAACTCTACCAGTATCACCCTAAATAGTTATAACAAATATTGGTAGAACAAAAAATCTGCAAAATGTAGAAGTACAAGTAAATGTAATTCAAGAGCTTTACGCCTCTCTTAAGCTTATTGTTCACAAAACTATGACTACTACTGAGACTAGGAAGGAGTTCTGCTAGGACTATATCAATAACCTTTCTGTCTAAATTGATCATCTGGACAAGATTTTCTGAAATGACCACTTGAGTAAATAAATGAATATAGTCCAATGCTGGGTCTTTGTTAATTGTATCTACCGACTATAGAGACTGTATTGCCATACAATGATTCAAATCGGTCAATACACATAGGTGGATTCTATTGCCTTTTTGAACAGAAAGACAATTTTGCATTTTCTAGATTGACAAAAGCAACTCCAGGTACTATAATACTACACTAGACAGTGCAATATTTTGTGAATATTATTGGAAAATATTTCTCTATGGAACTATAAGCCTAGCTATTCTAATATTTATAGCCCCTCTTCGATGGCTAATTTTGCCCTAGTAAGGTCTATAGGTGAATTTCATTACCTTGTTAGCTTTTGTACAAGCTTGAATCTTAATCTAATACTAGTCTCAAGACTCATAATTAAGAAATTGCTTCGAATAGCAGAGTTTATTCATTTACCCCAAGCTTGCCAGTTTTTATATAAAGAAATTCTTCTGAGTAGAAGTAGCTTTTACCTATTTGAATAATTTTTTATCACTTATTAAATTACCTAAGATATGATGTTTTAAGAAATCTTTAACAAATATTACAATTTTAGCTCTATTATAACCTACATATAGCTGCACAATATTCAAGAATTCTGCTTTACCAAGAGAGCTTTATTAATAAATTGAACATATCTGTGTTGAATTAAATAATGTTTATTATACTGTGTATCTATGGAAGTAATAGTTCCATTTGCAATAATATGAGAAATTTGTTTATGATATCAGTTCGATTACAAATATCTTGGACTGCTGGAGAGTCAATACCCTCTAATTCTAATTACACTGGTCTGGTGGTATCCAATAAATTGCTAACTATAGTTCCTAATTTGAATCTCATCAGTTTGTTTCATACAAAAATTATCCTGGAATAGTATTTAAAGCACTAAACTATCTCCTGTAATGCTAGTAACAATATTTTTTTTGATATACTACAATATTAGTCTTTTTAAATATTATAGTTCCCATACTATTTCTAAACCTCAATTTTCATTATTTCCATTATTCAAATATCTCCTACTCTAATGACCAGTTGGTCACACCCAGGAAGCCATGTTATGGAAAGAAACACAACAGAACTCAGAATTAGATACACTAATACTAGCACTCCAAATAATATGCAAAATTATAATATGCCGAAATAGATTATTGTTATAAATAGTAACTTGTAAAGGTGGTGGTTTCGGATAATATCGTGTTAGAAGGTAAGGTTTTAATTATGATTCGTTTATTCTTTTACACCTGGCACTTGAGAGGTTATATGATTTATTTGGTTTCGCTCATGACTCAAGGTAATCGTTCTGAGTCTAGCTCATGTGACCTCTTTAGAGTAGAAAATATGTCATATGGTTTATAATTGGCTCCGGTGTGTGAAGCAGTGACACAAGCTTCAGCTGATAAATTGCAAACTATAATTCACAGTAAGTTATAAGTATGTATCATTCAAGTGTCTGAGGCACAATGGTCAGAGTGGTAGGAAGACCAGGTATTATAGAAGATGCTTGATACACTTGATAATATGTCTTCCCGTTGCCCACCTCTTATCACCGCAGATGGTAAAACTTTCCCCCGGGCCCAGACACTGAGGTGGCTGGAATACTATTTGATCCCAACCAGCTTGTCGGTGGCCCAGTTCTCCCGACGTGTTTCCCTCTTCCGGGCCGCCTTCGCGGTGGTCAGTCCCCTCTAATTAGCCAGTCCTAGAGTCTCTCCCCACCTCCACTACAGGCTGGTCCACTGACTTATTTTTCCCATCCGTTGGGATGGCACTAATCTCTTCGTATACACAAAGTCTCTTCTCTCTAGGATGGAAGTGAAATGGAGACTGGTTTAGCAACGGTCCAATTGTTTCCACTGTACCACCCTCGCTATCTTAGCTGCTGAGGCCTACCTGACCCCTGTCTATATCCTCCTAAAGCACAAGTGAAGGATGGCTGCACTTCACGGAGTCTGCTCCCCACTAGGGTTCGATATGGGGCCCCCGGGGCCTTAAAAAATCTGGGTCCACAGTCAAATTCCCCGTCCCGGCACGCTTACCCGCCAGGGGCGGGGCATATTTTTCCCCTTTCCTCCCCCCTACCTGGGGCCAGGGCCCTGCCCCACCCCTGTCCCGGACCAGCCCCCATAAAATTTTGGTGTTGAAAAACGGGTGCCTATCCAGGGAATGAGTGGCGTTGGGCCCCAGACGGGGGCGAGGCGGGGAGAAGGCAGAAAATGCACCCCCTGGCACTGTGTAACGCCAGGGCCTCTGAGGGCAAAACCTGCCCAGCTCCGCCCTATAACAAATACCACGCCCCACCTCCCATTAATTCTACAGGGGGCTGCCTGGCTCGCTCCTTTTCCTCCGTACTCAAAGCTGGGGTCCCTGACTCCGCCCACCAGGACCCCACTATGTGCCTACATCCAAATGTCATGCCACCCCTGTGGCATACTCCTCTGTTATCAGCTCCAGTCCGCATGCACTTGCCATTGGACTCCGTTTCGCATCTAATCCTGCCTCTTATATAAACGCGGCTGTCTTACATCCCCCTTCTTAATTGCTCACTTCTGCGAGACCTTCCACCCTTCCTAGCAGAGAGCTTAATGAAACCGACTTTCTATTCCCAACAGTGCAAATCCAGCTCCCTTATGGGGATCAATGGAAACTACTCTCCCCCCTCACAGTCTACTATAGCTTTCCTCTCTCGCTATAACCTCATTCCCTCATGGGTTTTAGGAGGTTTTCTGCCAGCTGC